>PVJX010005724.1:0-83018 GCA_004027295.1 Dolichotis patagonum | reverse complement strand
TATGGGGGCCTGCCAGAGCCTCCACACAGCATCTCGCCTCCCACCCAACTCAAGACCAGAGCCGGCAGAGCTCCTGCTGCTGTCCCCTTCTGGCAGCTCTGCTCTTCTCCTTCACCCGTGTGTCATCTCCTGGCTCTTGGTGCTCTCCCCAGTGTTCAGTACCAGTCCCTGGGCTCTGTGTCATGGTGCAGACCTTCAGCGTTCCGAGTCAGGCTCCTCTGATGCAGGCTCACAGGGACATTGATTGCCCTGAGCTCCAGGCTTTCAGCTGGCCTCACAGAATACCGCAGTGAGCTCAAGGTCCTCGTTTCAATTCCTTGAGTCTCTAGTACATGGACCGATTGTTTGCACTCTTGCGTTTGACTTTTTAGCTGAATATTATAAGATACTCCTTATGTGCCCTACAGCAAATCTATTTCCTTACAAACCACTGACTACAGCAGCCTTAATAATCTGCCCAATGTACTATAAGAATCTTAAAATTTCAGTGAGCCTTTAATATATGCTTACTAAACTATTGATCGGTAGCAATTTTTTAAACTTATGGACATCATGGTAAATAATATTATTCCCTTAAAATGTAAGGGAGATATGCACTTTAAGAAATATGAGTCACTGGAAAGCAGGGAAAAATGGTAAATAAGCTTTTTTGACTCACTCATACAACCTAATGAAGATTATTTCCTAATAAATGAGATGGTAAATTTTTTTGGAAACTACATTGCTATATATACACTTCAGCCTCTTAAATACATCAAAACAAGAAAGTGTGCTGTGGTATTATTAAAATACATGTAATTTGATTTCTGTCTCTGTCTCTGTCTCTGTTTCTGTCCATCTCTCTCTCCCCCACTCTATTCCAAAGTTTAGTTCTTGTCTTTTCCATATAGTCATAATGCCTCAGAGATTTGTGGAAATATAAACAGACATACTAGGAGGAAATTTCTGCCAACCTTCTCCCTTCATTCCGCTCAGCAGCACTGCATGAAACCCTCTCCTGGGGTGTTTGCACAAAGAAATCTAGTAGTTTCAAAATCCTTTTTCACATACACAAAGTTATGTAAGGTTAACTCTACCTGTCTTTTCAAAATCTCAGTTTTTAGCCACCAAACTGATTATCGTTAGTATTGTTTTATTTATATGTTAAAACCTCAGACATTGAATATGCTAAAATATAAACATATTAAAAAATATATACATTAAAATATAAATATATTCACACCAACCTCTAATAAGTGGTTTAGATGAGCCTAAAAAGAATTATTACATGGGTAAATGAGATTTCATGTGAAAAATATCTTTCTCTATATGAGAAATTCAAGTGCTCTTTTAGGGTTACATATTTCTGGGAATGTCCACAATGTTCAATAATTGGATACTACAGGAAACTTGCAATTCATAGACAAATGTGCAACTCAAAATAACACATTAAACATCTAGAATACATTTGTGTATTCATTATCTTCACAATAACTTATAGAGTATTAGTATATGAAACAAGTATAAGCTATTGCTGTAAGAAACAAGTGTAGGCACTTTGGAAACAAAACCCGCAATTAATTTTTAAGATTTATTTATTTATTTGTTGTACTGGGAATTGAATTCAGGACCTTGCACTTGCCAGGCAGTCTCTGCACCACTGAGCTATATCCCCAGCCTTAGGCTTTATTTTTAATTGAGGAAAAACTGTATAGATTTATAGGTTACATGTCATGTTTTAATACATGTAAATATTTTGAAATAATCAAATCAGGCTACTTAGAATAATCAGATATTTATCATTTATTTTGGCTGATTTGTAAAATTCTTTTGAAATTTTGAAACATATATAATTATTAATGTTAATGTCTATTTGTATAACAGCTCACCAGAATCTATATGCCTTGTCTAACTGAACCTTTGTAACCGTGAACCTGTAGATTACCTTTCACTATCCACCGTTCCCTTTAAATTTCTTTTTTTGTATGAGATAATTTTTTTTAAAAATTTCATGTCTTAGGCCATGCAATGTCTGTCTTTGTCTATCTGGCTTTCTTTTTCACTCATCACAATGTCCTCCAATTCATCCATACTGTTACAAAAGAATTTCCCTTACAATTAGATAATATTCTGTTACTTTTCTTATGAAAAATTATCTATATACACTGCATTTTAAAATCTATTATTCAAAAATGTGCATATATTATTCAAAAATGTGCAAAAATGTTACTATATTTTGATTATTATAGATAATATTTTTAACATGAAAGTGCAGATATATATTTGACATGCTGATTTAAAATTCTTTGAAGATATATCCAGAATACAGTAGTTGAATCACATGATAATTCTGTTTTTAGATATTTAGGACCCTCCATATGGTTTTCTGTAATATCTCTTTTAATTCACAAAGGCATCAACACTGTACAGATACTCTCTTTTTTCATATCCTCACTGTCATATATGGTTTTAGTTTGCATTTGGCTGACAATTAGAAATTCTGAGAATTTTTTCATATGCCCATTGGGCATTTGTATATTTTCTTTTGATAAACGTTTATTCTAGTTCATCATCCATTTCCTAATAGGATTTTTTTTGGTTTTCTTTCTATTGAGTGGTTTGAGTTACTTATGGATTTTGAATAGTATTTACTTATCAAGTTAGGAATTGCAAATATTTTCTCCTGTTCTATACTCTTCACTGTATTGTTTCCTTTTCTGTGAAGAAGTTTCTCAGTTTGATGCAAGCTAATACATTTTTATTTTTGAGCTCTACCACAGGTATTTCAATATTCTTGGCATGAAAATGGCAACTATAAACAATAACATAAATGAAATCTTTGACTTTGAATAAATAGCAGAACACTATCATAAAATAGTTGGTAGTTTGCCTTTTATTCACAGAAAAATTACTATTAAAACTCAACAGTGTACCCTCCCAAAATATGCAACATAATACCCATTTAGTGCTTAGATTTTTTAGGACCCTCCATATGGTTTAAATAATATATTACCTTTTATTAAGTAAATTTCTAAATCCTGGGAACAACAGAAATGTCCATCAGTTGAGGATTAGATAAAAAGATGTATTTTTTTATATAATAAGATTACTATTCAGCCATAAAGGAGGATAAACTGGGGACTTTTAGAGGTAAATGGATGCAACTAGGGTCCATACTTACAAGTGAGATAAATCAGACTACATGTGTAAACATCATATTGTGTCACTAATGGGAAAAAACTGAACAAGTAAATAAGATTCAAAATGCACAATAGATATTGTGAATTAGGAACAAATTGTTCAAAAGATAAACAAACTGTGATGGAGGCAAGGGCAGAGGAAGAAAGGGAAAAATATGTGTACACAAGATAGTTAAGACAGCTATACAGCTAGTTTCTCTTATTTCATTGAGAAGAAAGGTATGCACTAATATTGTTTGGACAAAATAGCATGCCTAGATCCTGTAATCTAAATAAGAACTATGAAGACAACAACACCTGATAAATTAATTATTGTAACTAGCCTATAACCTGTTTTGAAACTGTTTCATTGTTATTTTATCTGCTTTCTCTTTAAAGTAAAAATAAATTTTAATAAATGAATTTCTGAACAACTTTCATTTGCCTTACATCTGCCTCACTGATAGTAAATCTGAGGCTGCAAGGTTTATTGCTCTCCTATATGGAGAAGCTGACATGAAAGCTATCACCAAGACTTAGAATTCTATTCTCAAGATTCTTAGGAAAGCAAATTTAAAAATGCAACAACGGTCTTTAACTTATTTATTCCACAGTATTTAAATTAAAAGAATGTAACTCTGAGTTAAATGAAAATGTTAAAGCATTGACTTAGAGATTTCCAAAATATATTTTGCATATAAATAAACTATCATTTTAAGTATTAGCACTAAATCCCAAAGGAGATTTTTTTAAAAAATATTTTCTACCTGTTTAGCTTTTTTCAATGATTTCTTTACATAAAGATTCACACAGATAATTGAGGGAAAAGTATTTGAGAAGCAAGGAATGGTCAACAGAATGGCTTCACTGCAGAATGTACCTACGATGTTCAGGGCTTAAAGAAGAGCAGCATATTTGGAGTGGAGTGAATAGGAAATAAACTTGTGAGAATTCTATTAACAATTACAGCTTCAAGAAATCAAGTAGGGTTTAAGAAGTCAATGTGAAAGTTCAATTCTGTGAAATGAAATCATTTCACAACATAGTGATATGATCTGAATTACATTTTAAATCAACCACTCACCTGCTATATAAAGAATAGATTCATTGGATGCTAGACATTGGGAAGTAGAGAGAAAATGTTCAAACTGACATGGGAATAAGGTAGGGGACAAGAGAAAGAATGGAAAATTAAGATGCATTATGTACCCGTGCCAACTCCTTGTTATGAATACAATCATCATGTACTGCATGTATGCACTAACACAATTCTCTAAGAAAAAATATATATAAGAAAGTCAATATTGAAAATAAGATACTTGGTAAGAAGTTACTGCACCATTATATGCCTGAGACTATGTTAGTGTAGTTATAGTGGTAATGAAAGCATTAGTCAATTCTGGATTCATTTTGAAGGTTACAAGCCACAGAATTTTCTACTAGATTGGTATAGGAAAAGGGGAGTTATAGGAATGATTCAGTGCATTTTGCTGTCATATCTTTATTGATGGAGCTGTCATTGAGAAGTGAAAAACTGTGAGAACAGTAGATTTTAAGAGGATAACATTCAATTATAGACTTGTAGAATTTGAAATATGTACTAGACATACAAGTGGACATGTCAAATTGGTTGTGATGATTGTTCAATTGCTATATAGATGGAGAGATAGATGGATAGATGGATGGATAGATATATAGAAACTTTATCCAGATCGGGAGAGAATTCTGATCTACAAATTATAAAAAAATAGAAGACAAGAAAATAGACCACATCAGAGAAAAATATTATAGCTATTGAAAGAATATCAACCAAGGTCTGAGCCCTAAGAGAGTTGAAATTAAAGAAACTCCAGAGCAGTGGGGAACAGTTACAGAAGACTGAGAATGAAGAATAAAAGAATATGTTTTATATATTAACAGTATAAAGGAGTAAATTTTGTCTAATCCTGCTAGTAAAAGTTGGACATTGAAAACTGAAAATATGTTTAGCAACATGGGTGTCATTAGTTGAAATTTTAAAAAAAACAATTTCAGGGTTTTTAGTAGAATAATGACAACTTTTTTGACACATTTCCTATAAATTAGTTGAAAAGGTGAATAGTAACTGTTAGCAAGAAGAGTCAAAAATGGACTTTTAAAACTGGGGAAGTAAGGATATGCTTGCTCTGAAGGTAACAACAGTGTAAATAGGAAAGAAACAAGGGAAAGTTCCTAAACAGATTGGAGGAGACGGGATCTTACTTATAAATGAAATAATTAGATTAGGTGTGAGGATATAGTTTATTGATGAAGAAATCAGCAAGTGGGTGAATTTATATAGTATTGGTGGTGAGTTCTATATTTCCTTAATATTTTAATTTTCCTGATTAATAAGCACATACAGTTAATACCTGAGGATGCAGACACATTAAGGTAAGGACACATTAATGATTCAAGGACAAAGACATGTCAAATAGTTATCTAGTGAATGGAAAATGAGGCATGAATAAGTGGTACTGAGTGTGATTGACTATCAGCAGTAGAGTCATTTTTTCTCTGTCCTACTCAAATGAATAAGATAAATGCAAATGACACCAAGGGATCATCAACAATTTCCATGATTTTCACAAAGCAAATATAACAATGAGACATAAACACAAGGGAAGTCAACTGCTGTGGGATGGAGTGATCATAATAACTGACAGGAAGTATAACATGGACAAGAACTGATCTAGACCTGAAGCTATTTAAAGATTGAAAATGTAAGCATCTCACTTCACGTACAGTGAAGTAATTGCTAAACATGGGAGACATAATGATTAAAGCCATTAAAGGTAAAGACGTAATTGGTCAGAGAATGGACATTGGCATTATTGTGTGTGTGTGTGTGTGTTGTGTGGGTAAAATTTATTGACAATATCAAGACATTAATAATGATTATGGGTATTTTTGGCTGCCGTATGCTGAAAAACAAAAGACTAGGAGAAAAGAATGTTAATGACTAACAAGACAGAGTTCAAACTTTTATCTATGTATAAATTCAAGTATCAAGTCTTGACAATAGTGCCAAAGAGAGTCAACAATTAGACTATTTTTCAATAATATTCAAAGCTATTTCAACATTTTTCTAAGACATTACAATTTTAAAGAAATTCCCAAATTTGTCATCCATTATTATATCCTTAAATTATTCATTTTAAATAAATTAACATTATTAAGACTATGCTAACTAAACACTATACCAATATTCTGTCAATTGATCTAAATACTGGTGAAATTTTGATTACAAAGAAAAATTTAAAATTTACATGTAGATTTACGTTCATGTAGAAAGTAAAACATATTTTCTCTGGAATTAGAATTTATAAGTATTAATAATATCTTTGAAGTAATAAAATTTCCTATAAGAACATTATATCATCATATTTAAATGGAAAATTGATAATAACAGGTAAGGTTTAATAGCTTTAAAATTTCATTGCAAGCTACACTGAAGAATTGCATTGAGCAGAAAAGTTGCACGTGGATTTGGTGTAGCATAAATGCCTTCATTTTGTGCAGAATCCGTTAAGAGATTTATATTGACCTGGGTGCAGAATTGATGGAATTCTCCTTATATCTTTCCATATCACATAATCATGATACTCTGAGGCATAAATTTCAAAAATCCAGCTCACTTGGCACTTGTGTACTCATTTTAGGGATGAAACCATTTGTGATTTGCCAAGTGAAGCAAGAGTCATGACAACAGTGTGTGGAATCTGCATTTTCCATTTGGTAAACCTTTTAAATTCATGATATGATTACAGTTTTTTGGCCAAATGCATCTTAAACACCAGTGTCCTTAACTAAGTATTTATAAATATTTCATATAAACATCATTTCAATAGTACAGTTTCAGTAGTACAATTAGTTGATCATGCATGTGAGTTTTCACAATTGTCCAAGTACTACTTTCACAAGGACCAGCACAGGGTTACATGTTAGTTGAACACTGAAGGAAGATGTCCTCAGTAATTCCTGTTTCCAAACCATTGTTTCCAAGACCAGATTTACATATTATTTTCATGCATTGAAATTATTTAATCTCCCACTGAATTAATAGGCATTCCAGTTACGTTTCAGGTATCAGCTTACACAGTCTTCTTGAATACCTCAGGATCTTTCAAATACTTGTTCACATGTCACCTCCTGAGTGAGGACTTACTTTAACCACAATCATCTGATATTTGAAAACCACTCTAGTATTTCTTAATCATTTCTTTGGCTTTATTTTTTCTGTTTAGTGCTTGTTAGCAACTTATAATAATTTTTAAAAATTTATTTTATTTCCTTTACTAGAAAACTCAGTTGCTTATAGCAAGAAGCATTTTTTGATTGTGATCATTAATCATTTAGATTATAAATGTGTGTCTAATATAAAAAATTAAAACGTTTGAATTACTGAATAAAATTCTATAAATCATTCTAATGCTAAATTTTCATTATTGTAATTGTATAAAGGTGGTAGATTTTTTTATTTTATTAAAGTGCATATTGCAGGAGAAGATTTTAAAATTCTCTTTATTATATAGGGTAGCCCTAGATCCAGGAAATCTAAGAAACTCTCTACTTCAACTAGCAAGTTTAAGACTTGGTAAGTTCTAGATTACAATTCCATTTCTCCTCTCCTGCTTCAATGATAAACATTGATACTTTAAACCAATTAGCATAACCCCTTTTCAGGGACAAAGCTGTTGTTCCAGGAGAGGACATGGGCAAAGCTAGAATGTGAAGATGCTGGAAATAGACACATGTATTCTCTTTCACCAAATATTTAGAGAACAGCATATAGATTTGACAGGAATTAATTTGCCATCAGTTACCCATAGTAACTGTTCTAACAGCTCATGCAGCACACCAGACACTGAGTCCCATGACGTAACAAAGAGCAAAAGGACCATCATACCTTGAGTTAACTCCTATCTTTGGACATGCATTTAAATTAGCTTATACATTTTGGTGTTCCTGAAAATAAAGAGAAATTTTCCCTACATTTTCAATCCTCTTTTTCCTAACACCTATTCTGGAAGTCTTAGACACAATAAAGAATGAAAAGGATGCCCAATAATAGAGAAAAGGTAGCTCCTCCTCACTGGCAGTGAGTAACATAAGGACTGGGAAGGAGACTTGCTCCCAATTAAAGCTCTGTCTGCATGTGTGTGCACATGAATGTGTCTGTTGATTTATATTAACTGGCCTGGGCATATTAATTACTGACGCTGAGCTTTTACATTCCCTTATAATAATAAGAAATCTCATAAGACTTTTTAGATTTACAGTTGGAGACATCAGCTGCTATTGAAATTAGATACTTGGGAATGTGGAAGCAGTAAGATCACTAACTGTTTGCACTTGATTATAATTTTCTTAGTACTCATAGTCTGATTAGAGATTTCATTCACTGAGCTCCTGGCCACAATGGATGTGCAAATATGCAGGGAATCTCCCTTAGCATATTTGTTGTACTCACTCACTGTTTTGCTATGATCTCTTCCCGTTTTTGGAGTCACCAGTATTTGGTAACAAAGGTGCAATTTGACTATCTATTTTTTCACTCCCCGATTTCCTACTATGATACCCTGAAGTAGGACTAAAGGTTCCTTTTGTATATTCACATAAAATACTATTTTATACCTCTAAACCCCTTTCTCAAAAACTTAGTTCCTTATATCATACAGCCATCAAACTGACAAAGTATAAGTTCAGAAACATGCAAAAGATGGGCAATAATTCATCTTAATTTTAGTACATACAATGTGTGACTTTTAATATACACATTATTCCATTAAGATCAAGGCAATACAGAATTCCTATAATCTTCATACATAAGCCTCAATATCCATGAAAAATTAATATTGGTGTAATATTTTATTTTTACCTGATTAAAAATTAATACCTTGTTCCATTTACTATTTTTAAAACTTTTTCTTTTTTGCTAATATTTTCTTTTATTTTTATTATTCAATTTTAGATTTATAGACTGTTCACCACTAATAAATATAAAGTGAGCTCCTGCTTATTTTCCTTTCAGATTTACATTTGAGGCAATCATGGTAAATTATCGCAACTTAAAAAGCTAATACTGATGTATTATAAACATAGCTGCCATCTCCATGTAGGTTTACCAGTTTTTCTGGGATAGCATTTAGTGTATGAGGGTGTATTATAATTGATTAGTGTTTTCCAGTTGCAAGTTCTTATTCTTTGTTCTCTATAAGCTTTTGTAGAGTATTTCTTACATTGAGTTTGTCTGTTCTTTTCTTATAACTGGCTTACTTAGCCTGGAAAAGCTTACCACAGAAGTCAAGTGCATTTCTCATTGTGCCATCGTTGATTCTTTTTTATTATTTTGGCCCTAGCATCCCTTCTACACTCTCATGGTCATGATTGTAAACTTGGTCATACGACTTTTCCAGCTTAAATGGATTTGTTCTCTGTGGATAAGATTTGTAACTGAACTTAAAATATTATATTTAGCATCAGAATGTTTAACATATTTTGAAACTATTTAGAGTGAATCAGTGATCTCCAACAGCATTTCTAAAGATGCATCTTAAACTCCAACAAAGTGAGTTTAAGAACTAATTTGCTCCTTTTCAATGACTACATATTGCAAATTGCGTCAAAAAAAAAAAAAAAGAATTTTGCCATGATTGACATCAGTTGGTAAATTCTCTTGATAACCTAGATAACTCTTAGTTAATAAAAAGTTTCATAATAAAAATAGACTTAATACCACATACTTTAAGAATTGCTTTTTTATAAGTGTAATGCTAAGAATACAGATTATCAAGGGAATAGACTGCCAAAGGGACATCACTTCAGCCTTGTAAGTTTCTTCTAAAAGGTATTTTCAGTATTGGCCTATACTGAGGTTGATTGAAGGTTAACAACTTCTGCTCATGAAGTGAAATTAGACATAATGAGGACTAATCCTTCTGCATCTGTAACTTTTTCTCTTTTAGCTTTCCTAAATTAGAAGGCACCTATTTCTTTTAACTAATAAGAGACACATTTTAAAAATGTAATAATATATCATATATGTTCAACATTTTATGTGATGAAATATTTAAAGTTGTATGTTTTTATGATGTTCAGATTCTTCTATAAAATAAGTGAAAATCAAAAACATTTTTTCTATAAAACTTACCATTTTCTATTTAAATAGTTATGAGTTCTTAAACAAACCAATATTCTTTGAAATATTAACAATATGTATTTATTTTTTACATTAATTGCCAATTTTATTATATATATTATATATTGAATATATACATAATATATAAAAAATGGAAATATATAATAAATATACATATGACAAGATTTTTGAATCTCATTGGAGATGTCATTTTAGAATTTTTTGCTAATAATTTATTTAACATAGATTCAGATTTTAGTATATTTTTCAAAATGAGGTGTTATTCACATGATATATTTCAAATATTTCATCTGATAGATAACTTACAACTTTTATTTACACTGATCATGATAATGGCAACTACACCTCCTCTAAATTAGAAATGTTTATTTTACACTGTCTGTTAACTTTGTTATTTTTACTTCTACTCATGATGGACAAATATTCTATATTTTATTATTTGCTATGACTACATAAGTAAAAGAAAAAGAAGAAAACTGTAAGATGGAGGGGAGAAGAAAAAGGGAAAGGATAGAGAATAGTTGTCTTTTAATATTTTAGATATATATGGGAGAATCTGTTATCAAACTATAAGATATAAAATTAAAACTATCATTCATATTTTATCTTAACAAATTGTCACATTGAGAAATTTGGGAGTGTCCAAAGATAAATGAGACACTTTAGAAAGCAAATAATATTAACATCAATATACTTGCTAAACATTTTAAAATTTTATGTTACTTTAATTTACTTGTTGCTATTGATATATATTTTTTTCTTATTTTTTAAAAATAATTTTATTTAAAGAGATAAAAACAAAACAAAACATAACAGAATAAAGGGTAGCAACAATACAGTATTCCAAGGAAAAAAGGAAATGAACAACAACCAAAAAAACTAAAAAAAATTATTGCTTGACAAATTACATACTGACTTCTTAGATATAGTTGTTCAATTTACAAAGTTAAAACATGTAAAGTAGACATTCAAACAGTGAGACTGTTAACAGTTCTGCTCCACAATCTGACAAAAACAGCAATATGGTCATCCATCTTACCTATGCAAATATACATGCAATCACATCAAAAGGGTAGAATTAAACACAACAAAACAGAGCAAAGCGGATAACAAGAAAGCAATGTAAGAGACAAAAATTTCAAAACTAGACAATCGGTGATATTCACTCTCTATCACATTAACTCTTGTTTTTTTCCAAACAGTTGTCCATATTGTCACATACAGGGAATTCACATGAAACAATCTTGTATGGAATTGATCTGAGCAAGATGAGGAGGGCATTTCAGGTCTTCAAGACCAGACATTAGGGAAGCCAAGAATGGCTGTCATAGTGTCTCTCATTCTTCTCAAAACAGATGTCCATAGATTAATATGTGTTGAACTTAAACAGGGCAAAGCAAGCTAAGATCACTTTGAATGAAAAGTGACAGTTTTGCTGGACTTCACATCATGACATTATGGAATCAGCACTGGGTATTGTTGTGTCTCTTTTTCTTCACAGTAGTTGTTCATTGCAACATGTGTTATATAGTTGGTTCTTGTAAACTCTTTATAAGCTCTACACCTGCATGAGTTTCTA
Organism: Dolichotis patagonum; assembly: GCA_004027295.1. Taxonomy (NCBI): domain Eukaryota; kingdom Metazoa; phylum Chordata; class Mammalia; order Rodentia; family Caviidae; genus Dolichotis; species Dolichotis patagonum. The sequence continues at coordinate 71,101 of PVJX010005724.1, read as the reverse complement.
CTTGTATATCTATCATTTCTTTATTCGCAGGAAAAACAAAACAGAGCAAGATAAAACAAAACAATTCCTAGAAAAGCATGAGGCAGAAAAGTCACATAAAACCACAATACAAGGTGATCTACAATGGTTACCATGGTGTCTCAGCAGTGTATAACAACATTAATAAAAACAAAGCATTGGAGATATTATAAGACTTCAAAAGCAAGTACTAATCAAACCAGAGTGGGTATCTTTGTGAATCTTGTCATCTTCAGTGTAGTTGCCTATACACTTAGACTTGATGCTATCAATCATAACACATTTAAATAAAATCAGTCAATACAAAGTAGCAATCTAACAAACCAGATTCAAATAAGATCAGTCATAATAAGACAGTATAAGTTATAAAGGGCTTCAGATTAAGTTGATAGGAAAATTAGGGATGATTACCATAATATGGCCTCTTATTTTTGGGATAGCTGACCATGTCCTCAAGTCTAGTGTAAGTAGACAAATTGGAACAGCACATAATCCATCCAAGCAGAGTGGTGAGAATAATGTAAATTTTAAATCTTTTTACCCAATTAACAATATCCTCTGCCTCTCTTTTTTAGACAGTTCCTCCACTTTCACTCCCATGGGGTGCACTGCTTGTTTTGGGTCCCACTGCCTCCCTATATAGAGCAGCTCAATGGACCCTATCTCCTGATCTACTCAGCCTGTGTTTCTCTCTGCTAATATTTCAAGGCCATCTATACTAGAGATTACAGCCAATCTTCTCTGCCTCATTCCTGCTATTCTATTTTTCTGCCATTGATAGTCTATTTTTCTCTTCCACTCCACTGTCTGCTTCGTTCACTGAGGCCTCTCTGCCACTGTTCCTGAAATGCTCATATTCTTGTTCTCTCTCCCTAGAATGTCCTTCAGTATTTTTTGTAGGGTTGGACTGGTGGTCACAAATTCTCCTAGTTCCTCTTTATCATGAAAGCATCTTGTTTCTCCATTAATTTCTAGAGAGAGTTTTGCAGGATGCATCAATCTGGGCTGGAGATTGTTCTCCTTCAGCGCTTGAATTACTTTACTCCAAACTCTTCTTGACCTGATGGTCTGTGTTGAGAAGTCTGCTGTAATTTTGATGGGTTTTCCTTTATAGGTGATCTGTTTCTTTTCTCTGATGCCTTTTAATATTCTGTTCTTATATTGAATTTCTGGGATCTTGATTATTATGTGTCTGGGTGTAGCTCTGTTTGGGTTGTAGGTGGCTGGAGTTATGTATACTTCATACTTCTGCATATCATTTCTTCTTTCTATGCTTGGGAAATTTTCCTTAATAATTGCTGTGAATAGCCTTTGTAATTCCTCTGGTTTGATTCCTGCTTCTTCACTCACATACTTTATTCTTAAATTATAGATCCTCTTGTCATCTTCCAGTCTTTGTATCTTATTGCCTGCCCCCTTGTTATTTTTAAGAGACCTTCCCTTTCATGACCCCACGTTGCAAGCCTGTGTTCAATTTTTGATAGTCTATCTTTGGTTTCTTTCAAGCAGTTTTGCCAGCTTTCTATGGATTCTTTAGTTTCCTGATAATCTCCTTGAATTTGTTTCATGAATTCTAGGTTTTTCCTGAATTCTTCATTAAATATTTCTCTCCATTTTTGTTCCTCCATTCTTCTGTCTGTGCCTTCTTGAGAGGTGCCCAGCCCTTCTTTTGTTAATCTACTTATCTCTTGTTTAAATTGAATTAATATTTCAGTTTTGGTCCTGCTTACAAAGTCCTGAAGATATCTCTTTATGTCCGCTAACACTGTGTTTGATGTTGCATTATTGCTGCCCTCAATCTCTTTTGTATTTACCTCTCCTGGATCAATGTTCTCAGGGTTGGTGGCTGGGAGTTGTTTTTTATTTCTCCCTTTTGTCATGTTGTTGGTTCCTTCCATACAAGTGTACTGTGTAATGCCCTTGTTGGTTAAGGCTCCTCTAGGGGGCGCAGGCTAGGAGCTTTAGCCCTCTTCAATAGGTTATCAGAGATTAGAGTTCACACACGGGCAGTGTGCACTAGCTCCTCCCTTCCGGGCCAGTCAACCTTTGCAGGCCTTCACTGCGTCAGTGTGCACTGATCTCAGGGAAGTATTATTGTAACGACTCACTGGCTCCCTGCCAGGGGTGCAGCCTAATCCAAGCAGATTCCACCAATCTGCTCGGTGAGGGGAGCAACCAGCTGAAGCCACTTCCTTAAGGAGTTAGGGCTGTCCTGCCCAAATCCAACATGTCTTCCAGGTGGTTTCCCCTTTCCCGTGGGAGGGTCTTATTCCCGTCACTCACCACGTGTTGATGCCCATCCCGAGAACTGAAGGACTCCCCGACCTCTGACTTCAGCACGCTGCGGTGGGAATTCATGGTACCTCTGGGTGGGTTGAGTGCAGGGCCGGTCCGGACGAGCTGCATGCAGGGCTGTTCAGCTCTGCGCTCCGGCAGCTCAAGCCAGTTGCTATGGTGCGGATCGCTTGTTCAGGTTGGGCAGGAATTCAGGTGGCTCGAGGAGGGCTCTGTGCTCGCTGATCTTAGCTTCTCTGATGGTAGTCCCAGGACCTCATATTTGAGCAGTTTTTTGCACTTTAGTTTTTTTCCTGAGAATCCATCTCTATCTGTTTGGGTCTCTCCAGGGTGTTTTATTTTGGCATTTGAGCTGTCTCTCTCAGAGAGGGTCTCTTTCCTGCTACCTACCAGTCCGCCATCTTGTTGACCACCACTATGATATTTTTCTCTACTTTTGTCAGCTTGAATTATTTATTATATTTCAAGCTTTACAGTCCAAATTAAATAAAATTGATAGTTACAAAATCAATATGCTCAATTGTGTTACACAATTTATGTTCATAGGAATATATAATGTTCCTAAATAATTAAGATTTAATAAACTTACATTTTTTTTTTACTTGTCCACAGTAGCATAGTAACCAATAATAAAATCAATGGTCAGTGAATACTTATTAATCCAATATTCTCTTATGTCAGAAAACAAATAAAATGGAAATGAAAATTTGAAAGGATCATTTGAACAATTTATTGAAAATAACACTATACATGATTTTAGCAAGCCCATCTAGGCAATCACATAAGAATTTCTTTCATAGTTCATAAGAGCTTTAATGAAAACAAAACCTAACAAAGCCTTACAGATCTATCTTTGCATATCTGTACAAACAGTAACAACCACAAATTCAATAAAACCCATTGACAAACATACTTATATATTTTTTTTAATTTTTCAAAATCCTGTGGTGTAATCTAACCAAAATAAAAAATTACATTACTCTCCTACTCCAAGAACTTCATGCTTTATTATGTCTTTTTAAAGTAAAATGATCACATCAATACTATTCTCAATGTGAATATTAGTAGCAACTTTGTCAGTATGCAGGGTCAATTTATTAGGATATTATCAATTTTTACAAAATATATTTTAGGAAATTTAGATTAAAATTCTCAGAAATTAAAGTGAATGAGCAGGGTGTAGTGTCACACATCCACATCCCAGCACTGCAGCAGCAGAGACCGGGAGTTGGAGGCCAGCCTGGTATACAAAGTGAGCTCAAGGTCAGCCTGAACTTCTCAGCAATACTCTGTGATTTTATAGATAGAACATGACTTTAGCAGAAGTTCCCATTAGGACTTTATATTGTTGCACATTTCAATTCAAAACAGAGTCCTATTTTACTACATTTTTGCCAGAATATGTTTTTATTGATTTAACTGAAAAAAATTCTCCTGCTTTTGAATAAAGAGAATAGCAAATGAGTACAACTGATAAAGAATATCATCAGAAACAACATTAATAAAGCTACAATGACATTTCTTTTATTTATTTTTTGAGCAAGTACTTACAGAGCAGATTATACAGAATGTAAAAATGACAGATGAACTTTGGTACTGTGATGTTTTCTTAATCAGATGCATAAAAGTGCTTTTGAGAAGTGCAATCAGTATATTCTGTGGTTGTTTCCACTCCATTTCCTTGTCAGTGTCAATGAGGAATTGGTAAATTTTAACTTTAAATTAAATTTTTAAATAATTTAGACTAATGAAAGAGATAACTTATATGAAAAATTAAATCAATACAGATTCTTAATGTCATATATTAGAAAAGGTCAAATAATTTGTTTCAATCTTAACCCAATTTTCTACTTAAATAGAAAAAACTGGAATCATTGTAATTGAAGATAATGTTTGATCTATCAAATAGAAATTTCTCTTTTGTACATGTTGCCTGAAACACACCTATTATGTGCATTATAAAAATAGAAGTATTTCAAAGCATTTTGTTGAATTGAGACAATGAAAACTAATCCTGAGTAACCTCCCTTCTTACGTTTTGATAATGCATTATTTCTCAGTATCCTTTCTTTCCTTGCTGATTTTACCATACCATACTAGAGCTAGTAAATATCCTCTTCCCAAGAATGACTTCTGGAGGGAGAGAATTTTCAGTAAGTAGTAAGGGCAAGTGTTTTTTTATTTTTAAAGTGCTTTGCTATTTTAAATCAAACTTCTCAGCAACAAGAAGGGAATTATCTCCATTTTACAGATAAAAGAATAAGAAAGACAAGAAACCTTGTGCTGATGTCAAAGTACAATGTATACAATTGCATTAGAGGAGGAATATTTTTCCAAAGTAACTTAACATTCAGATTCTTAGAGGATCAAAATGCTCTGAGTGATAGTGGGAGCTGGTTCCTTACAAGAACACAAAAAATGCATTGACAACACCAAATACAGACCACGTGCTATTATGTTTACCCTTTCAGAGAACCTCTTGAACTCTGAATATTTTAGCTGTACATTGGGGTCACGAGTGTTTTTGACCAACTAGGGACTGCAATTATTCATTTACTGCACAGGAATTACATGTTTCCTCTGTTCCGTATTTCCCTTTCTACTCCTGTATCTCCTTTTACACTCTTCAGTCTCCGGAAGGCAGAGGCTATGCTGCCCTATTTCATTTCAGTGATCACAAACAGAAGAAGGTTTTACTTGTAATAAAGACTGGAGATAAATTTGCAGGCTGCTGGAGTATAATAAGTCCACATTATATGTAATAAAAACACGCTACTGAGACTTGAATAGTTTTCCACCTTACACTAGTATTAACTAATAGATACTATAATCAGAGCATCCAATTCTAAAAACCAAGAATATTCTGAAATTGGTCTAAGAATCAGAAAACAGCAGATTAAAGATCAAATCTGGGCCACAGAACATTCTTGCGTGAGCCATGAACTAAAAATACTTTTCAGCTTTTACAGGGCTGTAAAAGACTAATGAAGAATTTTCAGCAGAATTTTATTTGATTTTTAAAGGCTAAGTTTCCATCTGGCGACTATAGAAAAAATTACCAGTTCTGACAATTAAGCCACCTCATCAGTATCTATTCCATGACTTGATTTTATGAAGGCCATAACTCCTGCAAGGAGTTTAAAACTTGCTAAATGTTAATCTGGAGATGTGAGCTAGCATTACCAAAGAATAAGCCACAGATCTTTATAAATTTACAACCACTAATAGCATCTTGTTTAAACTACCATTCATGAATAAACAGAAACAAAAGTAGGTAAAGTGAATTGACATGAATCACATAATTGCTCTCAGCAGAATCAGAGCTAGGTGCTGTGTTAGCTGTGTTATGGTTCACATCCTGCTAGGTGTCCCCCAGGGCCTTGTGCACCCATGGGTCATTTTTAGATGTAGGTGGATCTAGGGTGTGTGGATGTGCATTAAGGCTGTGATACTGGGATGAGGGGTGTAGAGCTAAATGAGTCCACCAATTGGTTGACCATGTCTCTTGGTTTTGATAATGGATAGCCCCATGCTCCCTGTGCATTGCATCACCCAAAAGACTGAGAGCCTGGCTGGGATAAGAGAGAAAGGGAGGTGTGCTTCTGCTGCTTGCTGCCCACTGCTTCCTGCCTGTCCTGCCATGCCCTCTTTCTCCTTGCAATGATGTTCTGCCATGCCACGCTGCCTGGGAGCCAGCTGACTGTACACTGAGACCTCTACAAACCATGAGCTACACTAAACTTTTCCTGCTTTAATGTCTGTCAGGTAGGTTGTCTCAGTGATGAGAAAATTAACTTACAGAAGTAGGTTTACCCTGATGTCTAAAAATAAAAATTTTGGTTTTTTTTTTTTTTTTTTTTTTTTACTTTGGCCTCCAGCATGTACGCAACTAAGGTACATATTTAAAAATGTAAATTGTATTTTTCACTTTATACATATCTCAAGGGATTGTCAGTGCCCATAAGTACCATGTAAATACTTGCTACATTAATGAAAAATAGGATAAAATAATTGTGACATTCAAGTAACCTAATGATCTACCTTATGTGGAAGTAAAACAGTATACTAGGGTTCACTGGGACACTACTTAAAACATATGTATGTATATTCATACATACATATGCATGCAGATATAAATACATATACATGAGTGCAGATAGGCACACACATTTATATCGTAGATCCACATCATTTGCAGATCCCATATTTAGGAGAATGTTTACTCATTAAAATGTAACTATAACCCTAAAGTCACTTTGGTGGACATTTGCTGACATTCATAGTGTGAACGATTAGGCAGTGTTTTGAATTGCCAGGCAAAGAGCCCAATTGAGGTAAACTATAACAGCATTCTTGCTTTCAGCATCTTCTTGGTGTCCTATGCATTCTCAATTTTTTATTTGTTTTGGCTTGATTAGATTGTGCGTTTTGTGAGGCTTTTGTCATTTTTGTGCTTTTTATTCTTTATATTGATTTCATTGCTTAAAGAACCCATAGACGGTAATGCTAAATTACTCCCTTGAGTTCCTACCCATAAAAAATACTGTTCTGACTTTGCTTGTTAGATCAAGGTTGATGAATTAATGTTATATTTTTCATAAGATGTGTTTAAATAGAAATTCACATTAAATATTTTCATGTGCTGGTGTTTTGCTTGAAATATTATGACCAGAGTCTTTCAGGAACCTGTGGCTTCCCTCTGGGAAGTTGTTAATTTCAGAGTTTCTGACAACTTTATGCGACATAACTATTGTGAGTAATGAGGATTGACTATGTGTGTGTATAGCTGTAGATAGTTTGATAAATACTTCTTTTTATTTATTTATTTATTTATTTATTTATTTTTAATTTTATTTAAAGAGAAGAAAACAAACAAAACAGAATAAAGGATAGCAACAATACAGAATTCCAAGGAAAAAAGGAAAAGAACCAAAAAAAAAAAAAACCCCACTAAGAAATCATTACTTCACAAATTACATACTGACATCTTGGAAATAGTTGTTCAAATTGCAAAATTAAAATGTGCAAACTAGACATTCAAACAGTGACACAGTTAGCAGTTCTGTTCCATGATCTGACAAAAACAGCAGTATGGTCATCCTTCTTACACATTCAAACATACATTCAATTATATCAAAAGGATAAAATTAAACACAACAAAACAGAACAAAGTGGATCACAAGAAAGCAATGTAAGAGACATAAATTTCAAAGCTAAGCAATCAGAAATGTTCACTCTTGATCATACTGACTCTTGTTTTCTTCCAAATAGTTGTCCATATCATCATATACAGGGAATTCACATGAAACGAAATGGTATGGATTGATCTGAGCAGGATGAGGAAGGCATTTCAGGACTTTAAGACCTGACAATAGGGAAGCCAGCAATGGCTGTCATAGTGTCTCTCATTCTCTTCAAAACAGCTGTCTATACCTTCATGTGTGTTGAACTTGAACAAAACAAAACAAGCTAAAATCACTTTGAACATAGTTAATAAATGGGGAATACAAAATTATGACATTTTTGCTGCCATGTTCTTATTTAAAAAGCATGAAGAGTAATTTTAAAATTTTTAGCCATGAAATAACATAACTAAATTTACATTTAAAAAAATCTACCTAACACTAACAAATACCTGGATTCAAAATAATCATAGCTGTGAGTGTTGCATCTCAAGCTAAGACTTTGAGAGTGTAGATAGAGAAAGAAATAGTGTGTTAAAGCAAATGGAGCAAGTCTGAGAATTAAGCCAGTGATTGTTTAAGCCTCTGACATCAACTGGATAGTGTGTGAATAAAGGAGATGGGAGAATGATTATTGTTAGAATCAGGAATGCGGCAAAATGTGTAAATCATCAAAATAAGGAACATAAAATAGAAGAATGGGAGAATATCTTAAAATTAATTTTGTCATATTCATTTAAAATAGTTAAATATATAAGGTTAAATATGTATATAAGGTTAAATATACAAGGTCTACTTGAAACCTGTTTTGAAATGTATATTTGGGAGTCATACTACACAGAAATTCTTAAATGATGTTACAGAATGATTTTTTTTTAAAATGTAACATGCTGAATGGAAATTTAGAGTGGAATTCTGGATAATTTACAATATTCAGCATATAAGATCAACATACAAATTTCAAAAGTAGATTTTAAAAAATAATCAAAGAATTTGAAAAAGAAAAAAGAATTTTTTTGCAGAGATAAAAAACTGATATTGGCAAAATGAGTTTGTCCAAAAATCTAGTTGCAGAAAAGACATTTATCTTTTCAAACTCTGTTTTATATTGCAAATAGAAGACAATTTGTGTGAATTTGTTTCAAGTCTGACCACACTGATGTCAGATGCATATATTCCTGTTTCATATATCAAAATAATTTTAATATAATTTGTGTAACATTAGACTAGTAATACAAGGAGAATATATGCAAGTCAATAGGAAATTTAATGTGAGATATTTATCTCAAAGCATTTTGATCAAGGAGAGAAGAATAATTTCTAACTATGCCACAATATTTATAAGATATAAAGTGATGGATCTATATGATTACATTAAATTAAAAGGTATATTTCCAAAATACAATGTCCAGGTAAATAAATGGTCACCATTTGAGAAGACTGATGAATGGATGATAAATATTTTTGTATAAAAGTAGGAAATATAGATAAATACTAAATACAGATGTGAATAGCCAATTTATAAGGATAACAAATCACTGAAAAGTTGAAATCTGTTTCTCAATACCTAACCCATGTATGTATAAAAAAAAATACATACCAGAAGATAAAATTTTACTCCAATACATTTAAAGTAGAGAAATTAATACATTCAAGCAAAAGGTGACTGTGTTGAAATTTTATCTATATTGTATAATTACTCACATTGAAATTTAGAAAACAGTGAAAATTTATTCAAGAATATAATAAAGAAATATGAATATACAATTTTAAGGAAATGTAAAATTTTTATAAAGTATAAATATGAAACAAGAAATTTGGGTATATAACTCGAATATATAAACAGTATGATTATATATATAGATTTATATATTTGTATATTGTTTAAAAACACATGTGGAGTTGAAGTAGAGGGATATAAATGATAATAACAAAAAGAAAATCAGAGCAGTAATGACATTTGGTGAAAAGAGAGATAGGTAAAATCCAAGAGAGGTACACAAGGGGCTTCAGTTATATTTATAACATGCTTGTTTTTGTACAGTAACAGGTGCTAGATACATATACATAAATTTATTTTACAGTAATAAAATTATTTGCTTTTTTGTATGTGTAAAAATGTCAACAGTATTAGGAATGAAATAAAATTTTTAGGGAAATCTAGAGTCAGTTTGCCTGTGTGCTGTACAGTAGTTTTGTAGTTAGTAGTTTTATGACCTTAACAAAGTCACCTAACCACTGTGGGTATCAAGTTTGTTACTTCTGACATTGAGAAAATAATAGAAAGTATTTTATTAGGTTGAAGTAAAGATTGGTAAAGTTAGTTTGTGTGCAATACTGATATCAATGCCTGAAAAATAGTAAAATTATTTTCTTTAGTGAAAAAAAGGCAATGTGGAGTAGAATGTTTAATACTCAATATAGGTTTTTTTTTAAATGAGAAAAAAACTCAGATTGTATGTAAAGTGATACAAAATATGTTCAAGCTTCATCTTTGTATATACTGCATACTTTCCACATTTAAGCAGAGCAATTAAAAGTGAAATAATCAGTATAAAGTGACCTTAATCTATGTACATTAATGTCTTTTTGTAGGTTTCTTTCTAGAGATTTTTATAGAGCATAACCATGAGGTGAGGCAGTTTTAAGGTGGAGAAAACTGTAAACTCACAATTCAGACAGGCATGAGATGAGACAGAACTATGGTCAACCAATCAGATTAATTGGTCAGGTAGAATTGACCAAACTAGGGACAAATGGAGAAGGGAGTCACATAGCAAGTGAACGTTCTTACAGAGCAGTGTCTCTGGTGGACTCTTGGCTTCTCAAGGTAATCCATACCTAATCCCTAAATTTTGTACTTAGGGTGTGGTTGCATTTGTGTTGCCTTCTGTTTTGAGATCTGGCCCACAGCAAGCAGTGTGTGTCTCCTCCAAGGTCACAAGACATTTGATCCTCTGTGCTGGCTTCCTCAAGACCTATCCCTGTTTGACTGTCTATATTTCTAATGAGCTCAGCTGCCTGTAACACTGTCAGCACAAAAAAAGAAGAAAAAATTCTGGGCCATGTGACATAGGAAAATGTTTAGAATCTGAAAAAAATCATGACTGAAAAATCTGAATAGACTTAGAAACAAGCAAATAAGTGTGATAGAGTAGACACTATAGTAGTGTAGATAGCTTAACAAAAGTAAGGTAGGGCTGTGAACATCTCAGAGACTGAGTACCCAAAATGCAATCACAGCCTATTTATTTATGGCAGAGCATGAACACTGCAATTAAACCTGAATCTCAGCTGCTAGGGCAACAGTGGTATTGCTACAGACAACTGAGCCAGTTAGAATCATTATAGGCAGTCAGACAGGGCTAGGCCCTTGAGGAAGCTGGCACAGAGGATCAGATGTCTGATGACCTTGGAGGAGACACACACCTCTGTATGCAGGCCAGATCTCAAAATAGAAAATACACACCTCTTGCTGTGGGCCAGATCTCAAAACAAATGCAAGCACACCCTTAAATATAATCCTTAGGAATTAAGTCTGGATCACTTTATCACCACTTTGCTAATTCCCATCCCCCCCTCCCCCTTTGAGCCATTTAGTCTCACGACTTTGCTCTATAAAAGTCCCTGGAAAATACAGAGTCTTTGGCAACCCATTCGGGACCCCTTCTGTCTGTCTTAAGACAGAAGTTTTCTCTCAATAAAAAAATATTCTACTCTTCACCTCTATTGTTCCTAAAATTCAGTCTTTGATTTTAGAGAACACGAACTCATGGACATAGCAGACTGGGAGTTTCATTCCGCTATATCAGTATCACCCTTGTGAGACTTCCCATTAACTCTTTTGGATGGTCCATCCTCTTCCACCTACTAAAACTAGTTAAAATTACTAAGTTAAAGAAATTAAAAAAAAAACAACTCCTGAGCAAAATCCTCCTTAGCATATAATCATCTCCAACCCCTTGAGTCATCCCAGGATTATCCTTGGCCTGCAGTGTGATTGACTTCTGAATCTTTCACTGACTTTGAATCTTCCAATAGCCCTCATATTTGTATACACTCACTAAATAGTGGCTGGTTTGTAGAATCTTGGTCTCTGCCCATCCTGAGGCATTGACCTCCCAGCCTCCCATCATGCATCACTAAATTTGTTTAGTTTTCTTATTTCATACTTTCACCATGCACCTCATACAGGCAGTTGGGATCTTGACCAGGTCCCCAAAATGGTTGGCTTTTCATCAGGGAAACCAGCCACCTGATACACACAAGTTAAAGGAGAATAGCTTACTTTAGATCATGTTTTTTAAAGTTGCAGCTCATGGTCGGCTGGCTCCAAGGCAGAAGGAAATGGCAGAGGAGAGTTGCTGGTCTCTCTCACAGCAGCCAAGAAGCAGAGAAACATGGCAGATAAAGAAGTATCGCCTGGAGAGAGGAACAGGCTACAAGGTCATGCTGCCTTGTCCTTCCAGACACACTGGAGTGTGCATTGTTAATCTCCTAGGTTACTGATGGCAAACCTTTTAGAGACTGAGTGCTCAGACTTCAACCCAAAACCCACTAATTTATCACAAATTGATAACACTACAATTCAACCTGAATACTGAGGTTTAGGGTAGAAAAAAAAAAGTCTTATATGAAAGACTTCTGTGTTAAAGAAAAACATAATAAAAAAAGGGTTTGGGTTTTATCAACTTCAGCAACACTTCTGTGGTTGGTGTCAAAGTGCTGTCTGACACTTGATATGTGACAGACATAGTGCTTTTACTATGCAGACCGCGTAACACTTGGCCATTGCATCTAGCCACTACAAATGACTCTGTCTGGGGCTCTTGGAAGGATCTTCCACTATCTGTTTTCAGTTTTGCTGTTTCTTTTACTGTATTCTTTATTTTGTTTTTGTTTTTGTTTTGTTTTGGCATTTTTTTGGTGTTCAAGTCTTGAAGTCTAGTTTCTTTGACTTAGGAGTACCAGACCCACATGTGGGAACATTGTATTGTCTCACTAGCATGAAAATCTGAAAGAATAAACAAGATCCAAAATGTGCAATAGATAATGCGAATATAGAAGAAAGTATTCAAAAGAAAAGACGAACTATGAGGGGGAAAGGAAAGAAGAGAAAAAGAAAAAAAAATATATATATATATATATATATCATGCACAAGACAGTTAAGATAGTTATACAGCTGGTTTCTCTTGGTCCATTGAAGAGAAAATTTTGTGCTAGTAATTTTCTGCACAATGTTTCATTCCTATAGCTTGTACTCTGAACAGTTACTGTGATTAGATGTTCTGATTGTTATAACTCTCCTCCTAGCCTGCTTTGAAACTTGTTATTTCTTTCTCTTTCATATTTTTAAAAAAGACTTCAAGGCTGCAAAAACTAAAAATTTAAAAAGAAAACAGCACCCAATACACATATATCCCTATGCGAAAATATTTAACACTATTAGTTAACTCTAAAGAATTGAATATTCCTTGAGTCAGCAATCTACACCAGTGATTCTTAGCTGGAATTCTTGAAACTACCGACCACTAGTGCAAGGAGATAATATTCCCCTGACCAACAGTTTTTTGCCAGTTCTGAAAAAGTCATCTGAGTGCATTTTCTATCTTGTGGGGACTTCTGCTAAAATCACAGCCAGTCCAAGATATATGTGTGTATGTATGTATGCATGTATGTATGTATGTATGTATGTATATATATGCTTTCTCTTGTTTCATTATTGCTTACAAACAACCACATATGATGCTGTAGATTCATATATTCCAGGACAATTGTACAACTTTAAAAGAAACTCAGTCTCTTAAGTAGAACATTTTTTAGTTTTTAGGAAAGCTAAAATCTTCTGTTAATAAAAACAAATGTATTAAAACTTGCAGTCAGTCCAACAAAGTATATGCCTCTTTCGTGGCACACTGTCCACATGTGCAAAAGCTTGGACAATTTGCAACTAATGAGTTATGTCTCACAATGTCATCACCTGACACCACTACTCCTTTCTGAGCATGAGCGTGGCCCTATGTGCCTAGTTATGTGATGCTCAACTGCTGGGGACATGCTGGTGTGACTTGGGTCACATGGTGACAAAGAGGGCTCTGTATGGGCGATAGCACAGGAGCCACCATTGACCATCACTGATGTAGGGTGATGATAGCCAAGGAGGTGTGAATCGTAAGAAGTTCCCATAGAAATGACAGTAAGATTCACAGTCAACTAACACAATACCACTTTTAGGAAAACACTCATGGCAAACAATAAAATGTACAAAGATGTTTCATTTGGAGAAATTCACCTGGTTTCCATGTTTGTAGTATAATGCACAAGAAGAAGCATTCAGAAAATGAGAAGATTGGGGATCAGATCTGGTTATTACATGTTATACATGATTTATTGTCACTTTAAATTCAGATTGCTGTACATGTGTTTTATCTAAGACAGAATTTACTTTATCTGAGAGTTTTATCTAAAAAAGTATTTTATCTAAAAAGAATTTACTTTTACCTGAGAGTAACTGACCTATGATCATTGGAACAACTCCCCAGGGATAAATAAAGAAAAGCACATGGTCCTGTCTATTTCAAATACCCCTCCAAATAAATACATTGTTTGATGAAAAAATAAAGCTTATGTTTATTTATTTATAATGTTATAACAAAAAATACATTGCCATTAATCTCAGTATGTTCCCCCTGGGTTAGAAAATGCTTGGCACATTGTTCATGCCACCTTCCGAAGCAGTTCTGGAGCTCCTCTTTCTTGAGTGTCTTTAGCTGAGCTGTCAGGGCATCATGATGGCACTCATCTACTCAAAACATTTACTCTTCTCTGTAATCGCAACCTTGGATGAAAGCCAAAAGTAACCCCTTGCCAATTCTGTGGATAAAGTAAATCAAGGCACATTTTGTGTTTTTAAGAGCCTGTTTTTCAGCAGCAGCATTCACTGAATACTTGATCACAACTTGTAAAGCACTCACAAAAGAGGACTTTCAGAGAAGAAAGACAAATGAGGGAATAAGTGGGTTCAAAACGAAGAGCATTTTGAGTAGAGTTAGTTGTAAGATATACTCTACTGTCATATTTTTCCCCAGGTAAGCCGTCACTGCATATTTTGATCACAGTTTAATAGGATAATGGTATCTGCTAGGAGCCAAAACAATTATGTGTAGAATGCACTTAAGAAAAGTGTCACTGATGGTAAACAAACCTGCAAGCTATAAGGCATCATTTCCAAACAAATGTTACATAAGTTACTCATTTCTCAAGGTATAGCACTAGGTGTTTTACAATTTAAATTTCTGTCTCACTTCATGAAGTAACTCCAGAAACTTCACTTAGAGAACTCATTCGTTAGTCTGAGCAAGTTTCCTGCCTTACAGGTATCAAAAGGGGATGGTGATGATATCCAGATTAGCCTATGTTTTATTGAAGGCTCTTAATGTTCTCTGTCTTAAAGAATTTTAGAAAAGCTTGGAATTGGGTAATAACTCCTATTAGAATGTATCAGATTTGATAATCCGGCCCCGTTTCACTCACACTGATTTTGGGTGTTCATCTCACATGGTCAGCACCCTTGGCTTTGGGCAGGGCAGATAATCTATCCTTCACGCTCTGGAATTCCTTGTGAGGTGAAGAAGGCCTTCACATTAAAACTGCATCCCCATTTGGCTTCCCTTTAACCTGTGCCCTAATTTAGCTACACAGGTATTTTCTTTAGGCAACATGTCCTCAATAATTTACTCGTGTCTCTGTCTGTTTCAACATCTGTTTCTCAAAAACTTGACTGCACAGTGAGACATTTAGACTAAATATATATATGCTTATATATATGTTATATATGTAAATACATAACATAATACCACTGAAAGGTTTGAAAAATATAAAAAAAAAAACCCCGATGGAAATAGTAGCAAAATGGAACTGTTATATTTGTCCAAAGGAAAATATTACTGCTTTCTTCCTAATTTTTAAAATAATTTTTACTGTGTTTTCTCTGATGCTCAATATCATAAACAGTGAATTTGAGAGACAATTCAGTTTTCATAACTAGCAGCATATTATTTCTATTGAAGTCAAAATATAATCAGTACATGTTTTTCTGGAAAGCACTGGTCAAATGTCAATTTGTAAATAAAACACAGTCCAATAAAGCACCACTTGAAGAAGCATGTTTGTGTGGGAAAATATGAAGTGTGTAGCACCAATAAAGTACAATAAAGATTGCTCGTTTTATTGTTCCAAATACTTGTGAGACCTCTCTAGTGAAATTCAGTCAGAATAACTTCCTAACTCAAACTGACTTGGTATGTTGGTCATTATTCCTCTGAAAAGACATCGGTGGACATGACAAAAAAAATGAATAAAGGAATAGAAATAAACAAAAATTCTAGAACCAATGTTTGTTAAAATTAACATATAAACTTCATTTTAATTCAAATTGAAAACACTGATGAATTCTTCTTTGTATAGTACACCCACGTTAGCTTTTCAAGTCTGGAATAATAGATGCCTGCCCTGTGTCTTTTAGAAAAATAAACTGAAATTTCTTAGCATTAACACTTGTGTAATGTTATAAATCAATGCATTTGCCACTTGTATATGTCTGATAAGAACTACAAAAGAAAATTAGTTACATTTTAATAAAGAAATATGACTTAGCATTAGAAAATACATGTTCCTCTGAAATTATTAAAAAAAAATTAAAATAAAACAAGACACTAGTTTATCATAGTTAATAGAAATTGTTTAAGAACATGGAAAATTCACTGTACTTGGTTTTAAATGTTATCTTTATACTTATTAACAGTCTGATGCCTTAGCTATTCTATCATTTTTCATTCTCTAAATTAAATCTATTAAATTTTGCTGAATAGTATATACATACTTATATAAAATACATAGAATATTTGAAGGTTATATATAAAACACTTAAAGTTAGGCTAAGCCCTAATAAATGATATATCCTCATGTTATTATTGCTATTACTGCTTATGCCTGAATAATAACTGAGAAATAAAACAAGGTAGAAAGCAGCACTTACAAAACAGTTAATTAAAAATGTTTAAATAACACATAGACAGAATATTAGAAGACCAAATTTAAGAAAATAAAAATGTCAGACCTTTAATGTCAGCTCTTTATTAAGCAAATAAATGCACTTATAAATATCTGAAATTTTTTCTTCTGCTGCTTTCTCTTTTAACACTGGCATTTCTAGATGCTTATATAGGAAGACTGCTTCAAATATTTTTATGGGATAATATGTCCACCTAAGGAAATGTATTCAGGAGTATGTATTAGAAGTGCAAACTGGTAGCACTTAATGTTTAATAACACATTCAATTACTAATTATTAATCATGTATTATGTCACCAATCCTCATTTGCTCAAACATAATATGGCAATGAATCTAACTTCCTGCTGTGGTCCAGTCTCACTGCTGACTAGAGAAAAGCGGATTCCAGGAAAACAGGGAGATGAGTTCCTTCACCTGTCCTCTTACCTTACCAGTAAACAAAACGGCTTTCCAGAGCTAAAATTCATTACCCTGAATTCAAACTAAGGTCTTTACACTAAATGTTATTACACTACTATTGCATTAGTTTATGCACTACTAAAAAACCTTGCCAACAGCACACATCATGTACATTTCAAGTCTACATGCATAGAAGCCATAAGTTTAGGCAAAATATAAATATATCACAGTAAATAGACCCTGATTTCCTGCCAGAATTCATTCTATTGCTCTCAATTATAAGAAGGGTTAAATAATATCTTCCAATTACTAAACACAACCCTGTGACGGGAGCCAGATCTCTCCATGTTTCTATAGTTGTTGACTAGGAATAGTTATATAGCCTTGATTTTTTGAATTCCTTCTGAGCCAGAAGAAATTAAATACATAGTAGCTAACATCTTCATTGTTATATTCTTATTATTGTTAACAGTGAGTTAAATTCCAATTAGTAGAAACAATGTAATATGTTAAAATTTATCACTATCTTTCTTCTATAATTGTTATGGTGGACACATTGTGTCAACTTGAGCAGTTTAGAAATTTAACTGAGAGGCTCAGCAGGGAACCAGGGGTCTTCCTTTGTAAGTACCCTCATCCTGTGCAAGAGGAGGGCAAGGAGATTTTGTGAGTGCTACACCCGCCCTGAAGGGAGTGGGGTGGGGGGTGTACAGCATTAGGGAGGAGAGGCTTGTTTTCTCCCATTTGCTCTGGCTGCTGCCTTGCAGTGTTGCCCCTGCGCCACGCCACCCTGACTTGGAGCCAGCTGATTATGGACTGAAACCTTATAAACAGTGAGCTAAATAAACCTTTCCTTCCCTCATTTTGGGTGTCAAGTGTTTTGTCCCAGGGATGATAGTAAAGTAACCAAGACAATAATTAAAGGCATAAATCCACCATAACTTAATGTCCTTCACAATAGCCTCGTACTTAAAAGAAATGGCTGATACATATAAAAATTTTCTGACGCCAACCCCAAAATTTAAAATTGTGATCCTTTGAATGTGGATGTACCTGTGAATTCCTTGGAGAATTGTGAGAATCTACTTAAATAAATGAGAAATCTACTAAAATAAGTGGCATTTATACAGGTTCATACAGTGTGTGTGTGTTTGTGTGTGTGTGTGTGTGTGTGTGTGTGTGTGTGTGTGTGTGTGTGTCTATAGTCATGTAGTATTTTGTGGGCTGTCCTGCCCAACTCCAATATGTCCTCTAGTTAGTTGTCCCTTTTCCGTGGGAGGGTCCCATTCCCATCACTCACTGCATGTTGTTGCTGGTCCCTGAGAACTGTTGGGCTACCTGACTTCTGAGCTCAGCATGGCTGCGGCAAATTCAAGGTGCCTCTGGGTGCATTGTGTGCAGGGCCAGTTCCAGGTAAGCTGTGCAAAGGGCTGTTCAGCTCGACGCTCGGGGCCACTCAAGCCAGTCACATCAGCGTGGTTCAGTCAGTCAGGTCGGTCTTGGAATTCAGGTGGCTAGGCAAGAGTGCTGTGCTCCCCAATCTTAGCTTCTCTAATGGTAGAGTAGCCCTAGACCTCATATTCGAGCAGTTTTTTTTCAGTTTAGTTTTTTCCTGGGTTGAGAGACTCCATCTCCCTCTGTTTGGGTCTTTCCAGGTCTTCTATTCTGGCATTTGAGCTGTCTCTCTCAGAGAGGATCCCTATCCTGCTACCTACCGGTCCACCATCTTTGGAAACTCTTCAAAAATAATTATTAATTTTACTGCTTTCTGATGCAAAACATGGACAGCACATGTTTAAATCACCATACCTCTATATCATTTTATTTGTAGATTTCCGCTTTGATATAGCTGGGACAATCTGTGCTGGGAAGTAGTGGAGGTTTGGAGGTAGAGAGTATTACAGCATACGAGTATGTTTCCAAAGAAAAACAAATTAATTTCCATGTATTTCCTGGGTTTACTTCAAACCCAAGTCAGTAGATCCAAGCACGAATTTACAGGGGAAAGAGAAACTTGTCCTCAAACAGCACTAAAACCTCATGCACAATGGTCTAAAAAATACGAAGTTTTAAGGAATCTTTGGTAAGATATTAGAAGACTAATTCAAATTTCATAAGTCCTTAACTAACTCAGTATTTTTAGAGGGTACAAAGGAAAAGGTTCAGAAATTCAAATGACAAACCTCTATCAGAAAGCCTAATCAACAAGGCTTCCTCATTTTCTATTTAGGATAGCAATAAAATTTCAAACATTGCTTGTTATTGTTTTCTTCCTCCTTATAAGGAAAGTATCACTTTTTGAACTGTTTTAAAAATCCAGCCAAATATAAGAGATACATATTCAAAACATGCAAATCTCACAAAGTTTTTTTACAGCACGTCTCCATGACCATGAGCATCTAGCTATTTAAGTCTTTTGGAAGGTTTCTTTATTTTCATTGTCCTCAAATCTACTGACAGCAATGCTATATATTTTAATTTTATTTTTTAATTTCTGGAATTTATTGATTTTTATTTTCTGGAATCAGGAATCGAACTCAGGATCTTGTGCTTGCCAGGAAGGTGTTGTGCCACTGAGCTATATCACTGAGCCTACTTTTTAATTTAAATTGCTGAAAATTCTCTGTGTATTTCTCACTCAATAGTTTTCAATGTGTGCTTTATTTGTGTTCAATTTCTAAAACAAAACTTAAGTTAAATATCAGCATTAAGCCTTAATTCAATATGATCTCTTTGTTAATGTTCAAAATTTCATGTGTCAGAACAAGAGAAATAGCTTTCAATGCCAAATGGCTAAATAGCCTGTTTAGCCTTTAAAAGCAGTATTATACTTGGATCAACCAGCAAAAAAATATTAAAATAAACATTGAAGCATCTTTCAGTTGATATATTTAAAAGTCTGTCAATTTATGAACTTAAATTTTATTAATTTTTTAACTGTAATAATTTTGAATCTGTAGCTCAAATATCACATGAATAATAAATTATTGATTATACCTGCCTGAAAATATCTTACTTCAACATGTAAAAAATTTTTCACTTAATCTTAGAAAAAGCTTATAATATATATGTTTTCATAATCACCTCTCAAATTTTATAGACCAGAAGATCATGAGAGAATTTGGCACACAAATATGAATGATAAAGTATACTATGTAAATTTGATGAATGTATGAGATACAACAGTGTTAGCAAATGGAAAGCCAAACTCAGGTGGAAATTATCTCATTTTACATGGTATCAAAACATTTGTCTAATTATTACTGTTATCTCTTTGGGCTCAGAATGTTGACTGATCCTGCATTAATAAAATGAATAATTAGAGAAAAAGAAAGTTTGGAGTGTATAGGCTTAGCAACAATTTTAAGAAAGTCTTATGAGACACAAGTCATCACAGTAGTGATTAATTGTATCATGAATTAAAAGAAATAAGCTTTCCTGAATTGGTCAATTTTCATATGTAAGCTGATGGCTAAATAAACTAAGTGTTCTAAAATTTGAGGATTTGCCAGATGGAAACATCCAATTTTTATAAATGAAACTGAAGGTAGTAAAAATCTCAACAGTACTCTGGGCTTTAAAATTATGTCAAGCTCCTCACATTGAAAGATCTTTACCCAATCAAAAGTCAAGTTAAGAGAATTGCCATTAGTCTATTTTGAAACACTCTTGAGTCAGTAAATATTGAGTTAAACTAAAACTGATAAAAGTGAATACATACAAATTTCATTATAATAACAAACAAACCAGGAACAAAACAAAAATAACTTCTCTAAGTTGTCAAATAATATCAGAAATCTCATAGACTATGATATGAAGTATTGCAGGGAACTATTATGACTAAACAAATGGCAAGTAAAAAAAAACTTGGAAACAGGTTTATATTTTCTGTAATTTTCAACTTTAAAGGATTTTCTGGACTCACAAATCTTCACTAGTAGAAAATGGATTCTGGACATTATGACACCCTGAATGTGTCAAACAACTGAAACTATGAAAGGTTATAGACAAGAGAGATCATCACATAGGACATAATGAAAAAAGTAACTCCTCTACCTCAACAATGAGTTTTTGATATTTTTTTAGAAACAAGATTGAAATTGTACTCCTGGATACTTCTCAAATTACCCATTTTGAACAGGTAAGTTTATAGCAATATCATTTCTATCTCCATCACTATATATTGGTAATGTGTTTGGGGAAGATTTTCCCCTAAAGTGTGTCTTACATAGAAACATATCTGCCATGATAAAGGCAACTATTTCTGAAAATACCAGATTTCAAACAAAAGGTAGGTAAGTCTTAATGCACAGTAAAGGCAAACGAAGCTCAATTCATTTCTCATGAATTGTGTGTATGAATTACAATATGTGTATGCATCTTGGGCAAAGGGATAGATCTCAACAGACATTGTTAGTTGTCCACCCAATATTTCCTAACTCTTCATGAATAAAATTCCAGTTTGTTCAGCGTGACATTAAGCTCAGTTTAAAGAAATAAATCACAGGTTGATATCACCCAACCATGTCACCCTGAGTGGTAATACTTTTACTGTTTTTTTGTTTTGTTTTTTGTTAAGAGTGGTTATATGTTCAGGTCTAGCCTACCAAACAAAAGTAAAAAAACTTTTGAGATGAAGTAGGAGAAAATAAAAATCTGGAGTATGTAGCCTGAAAGCTGTAATATTTCTGATCAGGGTGAACAAAACTCCTTTCCAATTTCATTGTTTTCTTTTAAGGTTATGATGTGATGATCTTCTGACATGAATACTAACATATTTTGGGTACTCAAAATTAAATAGATATGAGTTGATTTTGGCAACAGTTAGGTGAATCCAAGAGTCCATTCTTATCAAATGTATTCAACTACACATTAAGTATAAAACAAGAATATATATGACACATAACATGCAACATACTTTTCAAAAGGTAGGAAACATAACATTCAACATCACTGGTCATTTCAAGGGCACAAATTAAAACATAAGAGATTTCATCTCACCTGAGAAAGAATGACTATCATCAAGTAATCAACCAATAATAAACACTGAAGAGATTTCTCCACTGTTTGTGGGAGTCTAGACTGGTGAAAAACCACTGTCAAAATCAGTGTGGAGATTCCTGAGAAAGACTTCCTAAGACTAGAGGTCCCATTCCACCTATATATTCCATTTCTGGGTATCTTCCTAGAAGAATTAAAAGCGTCATACCATAGCAATAAATGTGAACCCATGTTTATAGCAGCACAATTTATAATAGCTAAATTTTGGAAACAATTCAAATGCCCGTCAACCATGAAATGGATGAAAAAGTTGTGGAATCTTTATACAATGGAGTACTGATAATAAAGAAGGATAATCAAGACTTTTATAGGTAAATGGATGCGATTTGAGATCATACTCATAAGTGAAATAAATCAGATTCCTATGTGTAAACATTGTCTCCCTGGTGTGAGAAACTGAAAGAATAAATATAGTCTGAAATGTATAATAGATAATGTGAAATGGTAAGAAATTGATCAATAGAAAAAAAGATGTATGATAGGGGAAAGCAGAAAGGGAACAGGCAAAGAAAAAAAGCAAGTTAGTTATTCTATTAGTGCCTCTTAGTTCATTAAAAGGCAGGTTTATGTTAATATTGATTGGAGAAATTTTTATTCCCATGTCTTGAACACTGAGCAACTACTTTAAAAGTAACAACATGTAATATATTCTAATTCCTGTTATTTGGTATGAAATTTTATTTTACTTTTTTTCCATAAAATAAAAAAATTAAGACAATGAATTCTTGCATGAAACAGTACCCCAATAGGATAATTGAAAATATATTTGATTCACCTTTTTATGAATATTTTTAAATATCTGTTTTGCATAATTTTCTTAGTGATCTCCTCACTTATAAGCAATGTCCAAGCAATAATCTTGATCACATGAAAAAGTTAGTATCTTAATATTTATGTGTAATTATTCATATAGATATAAGAAGAGATGCCAACCAAAGAAACTATCTTCCCCTATTGAACAGCTCTGACGGGAAATAGAGAAATGTCTATGTGAAAATTTCACTGTAAATATATGATTGAACTTTTCATATCCTCTACTACATATGCTTTATTTAAATATTAACAATAACTCCATTTGCAAGAATGCATTGAAAGAAAATTCAGGGAACTTTCATTAGATTTCATCTATAATATGTATGTAGTTTGATGAATTCTTCTCATAATGGATCTTTGTTGATCTTCTAATGTAAAAGTTTCTTCCATAACCTCTCGGAGTCTGTCACCCTTTCATTCATACAAGATTACCAGTGAATTGGTCCTTCTTTTCCATTTAGCACATGGCTGAATTATTATGCTGGGTACTCGGTTTTCCATCAAATGCTGTTTAAATATTCCCACCTCGAGGGAATAAGATTTTATACATAACAGTTCGCTTTCCCAAAGCACATAAATTTTAGCTGCCCAGCTATATTCTTATTTTGAGATCAATGTTATTCTGCTCCTGTTAAAGAAAGTTGCAGGCAAATCCATATTCAGAAGAAGAAACAATATATTGCTCATGGTAAGCCATGAAAGCAAAAATGCATTGTTACTTTTGTATTGTATAAAAGCTTAAAGCAAAATAGCCTTAAATATTACATTTATATAGCAGGTGTATCAACAATAAGGATTTTAAAACCTATAGAAAGACTTCTAATTTAAATATAGCCACACATAAAAGATGACCATGCAAAAAATACAGTACTCATCTTTGCTGTCACTGAACCAAATACTCAGATTTAAAGGAAGAGAGGTTTATTTTGGCTCAAAGGTTCAGTATATGGTTGCCAAGGAGAAACAGCATGGTAGAGGGTTTGGCAGGGAAAACTGCTCACCTCACCGTCATCAGGAAGCAAAGAGAAATGGCAGAGCTGTAGAAAAGAGCATGCCTTTAGGTCTAAACAGTAACATTTTCTTGACCTCCTCAAGTCTCATATCTATCTCAATAGTAAAAATGCACTTAGTAATTAATGATAAATGATTTTCATGAGGTAAACTGATCAGAATTTCATTTATACACAATACTATTACCTTCATGAATTCAGAAAAAAAACCACAGATTTTTTTCTCATTAAATATCAGGTCCCGGTACATACTATCTTTTTCCATCTTGTAGCAACTCTCTTTCTGTCCCAATATTCCATCCAGGCTACACCCAGACTCATACCCAGAGTGGGGCACCCTTAATCTCAGCATGACACACCCTAGATCCAGCCATCTTTGAAAGCCCAATCCATGAACATGAAACTTTGGAGGAACAACTAGATTCAAGAGATATCATATATATATTTTTAAATAGAGAAGGCAAGAAAAAAATACTGACCAATTAATAATATACCTAAACATCTTAATTTGTAGCACATTATTTAAATGACTCATTTGCAAGAATTTATACTCCTGTGATTCAGAGAGTACACACTTGGTTGACAATTTGCCTTAATTGCTTTTAATTTTCATTGACTTACATTGATGTCTTTTTATTCTTTTTCAAGGAGTCAATGATTTGTTTACCATATTGAAAAATCAGGTTTTTAAGTTTCTATCTATATATGTGTGTTAGAGTATTTCATAAGTTTTTTCATGTAAATACAAGTACAAAGTATAATACTTAGCTGATTATTTATCTCAATGTTTTTCCATAAATTTATTTCTTACACATGAATATGCTATATCAGCATTAAAGGTATATGTCTATATAATAAGCAATACACAATAGAATATTTGAAAGGCTAATACAAAGGAAGTATTTTTTCCATTGTCCATAGCTAGATCAGAAAAGTGTTGGCAGGATGAACAAGAAGTATTAAGACCCTCTCAAGATTCTAAAGAACAGCCTAAGTATGTTGTGGAAAACTTGTTCATAGATTAATTGATGATATGACCTAACCACTTTGTTATTCTGTGTCCAAAAATTAAAATTCTATGAGTAAAACTTCTGTGGAGTATACCTTTTTACATAGTATGTTGTCATATGCTCCAGTGCTACAAAAACATATGGAATTCACAGCCATTAGTGCTATGGTTTATTATTTAAAACATAAAAGAAATATAAATTGCAAATAAATGCAAAAGTCACATTTGTTAATTACTTAAGAATTATTTCCATTTTGTCATCCTCTGTTTTCTATATAAATGGTCAAAAAGTATGTGGTGTTAGGTCAGCCTTACAAAGTAAACATTTCTTACTTCAGAGGTTGACTTCAGAAGTCTCAGATGACTGCACAACTCATGTTGAGTAGGAGATGAATTTGGGTGGATCCACTGACCTAATTAGACAAGCAATTCTTTGTCTACTCATCCTGTCTTATGTCTAGACTTGACGTTTCTTTTCCTCAGGAGCAATTTCCAAAAATATGTATATATTAATGCTCAGTTCTGCAATCCTACTGACTACCAGAATGTTTTAAGGCAGACCCGGAAATGCCAAATGGCTGCAAGAATGGCTGCATATCAGATGATTCCAATAGCACGTGTGATGAGATTGCATTCAACTTAGAGGTAGGTCATTGAGAACAGCCCAAAGAATGAGATAGAGACAAATTGTCTTCATTAGACATCACTTTTAACTCCTGGTGAAAGTACTAGTTTATATTAAAATTATCACATTACTTGGAAACTTTTGTTAAATGTTGATGAAAACATTAGTATCTCCTAAGGCAGAAACTTGCTAAATGGAAAGATGGTTTCAATCCTCATTTAATACTTCTTTCCAGGGGAGGCATAAGATACATGCAGCTTTGTTTTGCTCTATATTCAAAAAAAGTTCTTAATCTTTCTTGACCTATTTCAATGGAATCAGAAGTTTAGCTTAATGATAACTTTTGTTTTGACTCTGGTTTTTCCAGATCTTTCCAGCAGGTAACTTGTTACTTGTAAAAACTGTGATAATGTAAAGTTTCTTTGGAGCAAGTCATGTCTAGATGGGACAGCTCATGGGCTCATGAGGGTCACCTAATTGTACTACAACAGAAAAGTAACATTGGTTACTAACCAGAATAACCAGAATAACTAACCAGAATAATTGTTTCTAATCTGTGAGTTTGGATGCCTTGTTTATTCTGCATAAGAAATAGCTGTAACAATCTGTGGTAGATAACTTTTCTCTCATTTATGTAGGCAAAGGGAGATTGATTGGAACAGTGCTTAACACATTCCTAAAACCATTTTCTCAGTGAGACACAGGCAAGTTTTCCTTTACTGCAGGGGATCATGGTTTCAGATAAGAATTTACTTTGCCAGCAGAACAAGTGTTTGTTTAACAATGGTTAAAGAAGTATAGAATACTTCACTAGCTCTTGGGTTAATATAATTCTTTTTTTTTCTCCTATATACTAGAATAGAGAAATATGTAGAATAAATCTCCTTGATACTAATTTCTTCATCCTTTACAGATAGGCTTTAATATGTGTTTAGTGAATATGAGATTTTTGGCAGTATTTAGTTTGGTAAATAATTTTATAATATTTGGTTTTTTAATAGAAGAGAAAATACAATCTGTAGGATACACTGAAAGCAGGATCATTTAACTTTAATGTAAAAAATTGTATTTAAATGTTTGGAATATGAATCTAGACTTACATTGATATAAACTTTCTTAGAGTGAGTTAATAAATTGTTTAGCTCACATAGCATAACCACCCTAAATTATGTTGTAACAATATCCTCATTTATTCTTGGAAAAGAACCTGAAATTTTCATAGACATTAAAAGAAATCAGAAAATGATGGGTGTTTTAAGTTTTAAAGTGTAAAAATATGAATATCTTTTTTTCAAGTGATTCATTACTGTATCCAAATTCTAATAAATAGACAAAACCATTCTGTTGCCAAAAATCACTCGATGATATTAAAGGCTGTACAGATTAAAATGCTTTACCAGAGAGATCTAATTACTTACTCCTAAAATTGTAATATTTAGACCCAAATTTAAAAAGTACCGATGAGTTTGTTAGAAATTTGGAATTTCGGGCCCCATTTTCAGACTAAATCCGAATTTGTCCTCTAATGACATCCCCAAGTGATTAACAAAAACATTAACACTTTAAAATTGTGAATCAAATCTTTGCTCTAATGACATACCTAAAAACATAAAGGTAACAGTGTCCTACAGTCAAGGACTGATCCCTGTGCTTCAGGAATGGCTTAAAGACTCATACGCTGGACAGCTCTGAGTCAGTTCTGAAAAACCTTGAAATTATTGTTCTTGCCCTCTGTATTATTATTGCTGTGGGGGCATTATCTGTACGTATTTGTAGTAAATGTTTACATTGCATGTGAGGAATTGGTATATTACATGCTATGCCTCAATTCTCTTTGAAATCACCTTTTTCTTTCTTCGCTTATTGAATGAAGAGACACGATTATTAGCTTTGAAAGAAAGCCCTACTTAATGGACCTTGACTCCAGATTTTTTAAAAAAATAATTACTACAATATTCATTCATTATTATTACAACTCTTAGAAATGCAATATCTTTTAAGAAAAATATCACCTAATATTCAGTTATTCTGCAAGTAATGAGTCCGTAGCTACTCTGCAAAAGTTTTTTTCCCAGTCTAAGAACACAAAAATGAACAACATGATTAAATTTCTGTTTTCTCAGAGTCTCCATTGTTAGGGGTTATACAAAATAAAATAACAAACACTATTCCCTTTCGTTTACTCCAGGCAAGTTGAGATTACCTTCAGCAGGCTTCCTACTTGGTCTCTACAGCTCTTTCTGCTTCTCCCTCAAGTAAAGACAGGATTGCATTTAGTTTGAACCAATAGATTAGGGCCCTGGTGTATTTAGTTGTTAAACACAATGGTAACCTATCACACTAAGAAAACATCTCTCCCTCACTAGTTTTCTAGCAGACTGCTACATTCCAAACTGTTTTCAGAAAAAGCCATGTGGCTAGGAATTCAAAACTATCCTTTGTTAACAAGCAGAAAGCAGTTAGCTTTTCAGTCTAACAGCCTACCTGAAGGTGAATTCTCACAATAACAATCTGAGCTTACCAGTAGATTCTTCCCTACTCAGTCCTCACAAGACAGTCGGCCTCTTACTTACAAATATACAGAAGACGCAGTTAAACCATACCCAGACCATTGCCAACAACAATGGTAAGATAATAAGTATTAACTGTTCTAAGTTACTAAGTTAATGGTAATTGGTTGTGCAATTACCATGGTGTGTAGATAATTCAAACATTATTTCATTACAAATAAAGTTTGCCATGAACTATTTAATATAACAAATCAGTTATTATTCTCTTAGTAAGCATTCATTAACTACCCATTATGTATTGGGTACTGTTCTAGTTACAATTCTAATTCAGTAATTATACTGAATTTTCAATCAAAAACTAAACTGTGTTTTGTAAAACACCCACTTGTAAAACACACACAAATAAAACAAAACTGCATAAAGTACCAGCTCATAGTGAATTTTTTATAAATATTAGATAATTTTATTAAATGCCAGAAATTAGATTATTGTTCTAGAAAATGAGTTCTTTAATATGTATTAAATATGTTCTTCAAAAGTTAAGTCCAGATCTGTTTGGATTAGGAACTTTGCGGAGACCAACATCTCGGCCTGACTGTTGGGACCGGGAACCTCCTCGAGACTGGCAGATTGGCCTGCACTGTTTGGACTGGGAACTTTGCGGAGACTGGCATCTTGGCCTGACTGTTTGGGACCAGTAGGCCGGCCCTTCACCTGCAGGGAACTTCCCGGAGACCAGCATCTTCCAGGTCTGCTTGGGACCGGGAAATTTGCAGAAACCAGCATCTTGGCCTGACTGTTTGGGAACTGTAGGCCCACCCTTCACCCGCAGGGAATCTCCCGGAGACCTGCCTGGGACAAAGGAAGGCAGTCCAGCCTGCCATAGATTACACAGGCTCTGGGTTAACCACACCCAGCATCTGCATTACAACTTAGGGAGCCAGGAGCACATAGAGGGGAGTTAGGACCCTGCAAGGGAGCCAAGAGCCTGTGGGGGAGCCACTGCTGCTCCAGGAACTGAAGGTGGAAGAGGTAATTCGCAACATATGCAGAGGAAGCTTTGGAAAACCGCTCAAAGGAAGGAAATATAGAAAAATGACAAAAGGAAAGCCCAAAAGGCAGGCTCAAAGCTCCAGCCCTCCCCAAGAAAGCTTAGAAGCCATGCACATAGAAGAAAAAAGAAGCCATACACCTGAAATGTCTGAAATGATATTAAATAAAATAAATATGCAACTAGGGAAAGCTATGGAGAAACTCAAACCAGAAATACTTGCCCAGGTAAAAGAAGAATTGATAAAAACAGTGAAAGAAATAGTGAATGCATCTAGTGAAGACACAGCTAAAAAATTAGAGGAACAAAGCAAACAGATAGAATCCCTAAATGAACACTATAAGAAACAAACAGAATACATAAAGCAGATTCAAAGAGATATACAGGAAATAAAAAATGCTATTGAAAGCTGTAAAAACCAACTCAATGAAAGTGAAGACAGAATTTCAGACCTCGAAGATAACATTGCAGCCAGTGAACAGGAAAGACAAGATCTTTTAAAAATAACAAAGAATCAGGAAATAACAATTCAACACCTGCAAAATGATACAAAGAAAAATAACATAAGATTAGTAGGGATAAATGAAAAAGAAGGGGACAGCCCAAATGATATCAAAAGGCTATTTACAGAAGTAATAGATGAAAACTTCCCAAACATGAAAAGAGAAACTGACATTTGGATAAGTGAAGCATATAGAACTCCAAATAGCCATAACCAAAATAAAACTACACCGAGACACATAACAATCACCATCCCAGAAAGCCACCGTAACAACAGAATACTAAAAACTGTTAGAGGGAAAAGAGAGATCATCTATAAAGGAAAACCTATCAGAATCACAGCAGACTTCTCAACATAAACAATGAAATCGGGAAGAGCATGGAGGGAAGTATTTCAGATCCTAAAGGAAAACCACTTCAAACCCAGACTGACATACCCGGCAAAATTGTCCTTCAAAATGGATGGAGAAATAAGATACTTCCATGACAAAGAACAGCTAAAGAACTTCATGAACACCAAACCAAACCTACAAACAATACTGAAAAACATTCTATATACACATGGGATAAAACCACAGGCAAGGCAGACAATTAAACAGAGTCAAAAGCTAAAGAAACAACAGCAGAAAAATAACATGTCAACAATAAACCAATATATAACAGTTACAACCATTAATGTAAATGGCCTAAACTCACCAATCAAAAGAAACAGACTGGCAGAATGGATCAAAAAACAACACCCAACCATATGGTGTCTACAAGAAACCCATCTAACCCAAAAGGACACTCATAGACTGAAAGTCAAGGGATGGAAAACAATACTATATGCAACAAGAAACCAAAAAAAAAAAAAAAAAAGCAGGAGTGGCAATCCTGTTTGCAGACAATGTGAATTTCAAACCAAGAATGATCCAAAGACATAAAGAAGGACACTACATACTAGTTAGGGGAAAACTTCAACAGGCAGAGATTACAATCTTAAATATATATGCACCAAATTCCAGAGCACCCAGATATATAAAGCTAATACTAACAGAAATGAAAAATCAAATAAGCAATAATACAATTATAACAGGAGACTTTACACACCATTGACACAAAGGGAAAGATCAACTAGACAGAAAATCAGCAAAGACAACAGAACTGAATCACACCTGTGAACAAATGGACTTGATAGATGTATACAGAGTGTTCCATCCAACAACATCAGAATATACCTTCTTCTCAGCAGTACATGGGACGTTCTCTAAAATAGACCATATACTAGCCCACAGAACATATTTAAGTAAATGCAAAAGAATTGAAATTATCCCATGAGTGCTATCGGATCAAAATGCTGTGAAACTAGATATTAATGATAAAAGAAATTGCAAAAAACCTACCAACACATGGAAACTGAATAATACGCTCTTGAGCAATCAGTGGGTCACAGAGGAAATTAAAGAAGAAATTAAACAATATCTACAAGTAAATGAAAATACAGACACAACTTACAAGATTTTGTGGGATGCAATGAAAGCAGTCCTCAGAGGAAATTTATTGCACTGAGTTCCCACATCAGGAAGACAGAAGGAACACAAATAAACAACCTGATGCCACAACTCAAACACCTAGAAAAAGAAGAGCAAGCCAAGCCAAAAGCCAAAAATGGGAGGAGATTATAAAGATCACAGCAGAAATTAATGCAATAGAAACTAAGAAAACAGTACAAAGGATCAATGAATTTAAGAGTTGGTTCTTTGAAAGAATAAATAAAATTGATAAGCCCCTGGCCAACCTTATTTTAAAAAGGAAAGAAAAAACTCAAATTCATGTAATAAGAAATGAAAAAGGTGAAATTACTACAGACTCAGTGGAAATACAGAAGATCATCAACACCTATTTTGAAAATCTCTACTCTCATAGGTTTGATAACACTGCAGAAATAGACAGATTTCTAGATACATATGAACTACCAAAGCTGGATCAGGAAGATGTAAAATTACTGAATAAACCAATTTCTATTATTGAAATTGAAAATGTAATTAAGTCCTTGCCTACAAAGAAGAGTCCAGGCCCAGATGGACTCACTGAAGAATTCTACAAGAAATACAAAGAAGACTTAATTCTAACACCCCTGAAACTCTCCAATGAAATTGAAAGGGAAGCAATTCTTCCTAAGTCATTCCTGGAAGCAAATATCATTCGAGAACCGAAACCAGAGAAAGACTCAACTAAAAAAGAGAACTATAGGCCAATCTCCTTAATGAACATAGATGCAAAAATTCTCAATAAAATATTGGCAAACAGGATGCAGCATATCATCAAGAAGATTATATACCATGACCAAGTAGGATTCATCCCAGGAATGCAGGGATGGTTCAACATGCACAAAACAATAAATGAAATCCACCATATCAATAGAGCCAAAAGGAAGAACCACATGATCATCTCTATAGATGCAGAAAAAGCTTTTGGTAAAATCCAACACTCATTCATGATAAGAACCTTACAGAGAATTGGAATAGAAGGTCTTTATCTCAATATGGTAAAAGCCATCTATGACAAACCAACAGCCAGCATCACATTAAATGGTCAAAAAACTGAAAGCCTTTACCTTGAAATCAGGCACAAGACAAGGATGTCCATTATCACCACTGCTATTCAACACAGTACTGGAAATAATAGCCAGAGCAATAAGACAGGAAAGAGAAATAAAAGGAGTAAAGATAGGAAAAGAGGAAGTTAAATTATTATTATTTGCAGATGACATGATACTTTACATCGAAGGCCCCCAAAACTCTATAGAAATACTCCTAGATAGAATTAACAAATTCAGCAAGTTAGCCGGATACAAAGTCAATACTCAAAAATCAATAGCATTTCTATACACTAAGAACAAAAGTACTGAGAGAGCAATAAGAGAAACTACACCCTTTACACTAGCATCCAAAAAAATGAAATACTTAGGGATTAATCTCATGAAAGAAGTTAAACAGCTATACAGCAAAAATTATAATACTCTGAAAAAGGAAATCGAAGAGGACCTCAGAAAATGGAAAGACATACCCTGTTCATGGATAGGAAGAACAAACATTGTAAAAATGGCCATTGTACCAAAATGACTATACAGATTCAATGCAATCCCAATCAAAATACCACTAACATACCTCATAGATCTAGAGAAATTACTCCTAAAATTCAGCTGAAACCAGAAGAGACCTAGAATAGCAAAGGCAATTCTAAGCAACAAAGGCAAGGCAGGAGGCATCACAATCCCTGAGTTGAAATTATACTACAAAGTTACAGTAATAAAGTCAGTATGGTACTGGAATAGAAACAGACTGGAGGAGCAGTGGAATAGACTGGAAGATACAACCACTACGACAAACTCACTCAACCACCTTATCTTTGATAAAGGGGCCAAACATGCTCGCTGGAAGAATGACAGTCTCTTTAATAAATGGTGCTGGAAAAATTGGCTGTCCATATGCAGAAGACTAAAACTAGACACATGTCTATCACCATATACTAAACTAAAATCTAAATCGATCAAAGATCTAAATATTAAAACACAAACACTAAAACTGCTGGAAGACAAAGTAGGTAAAAATCTCAAAGATATAGGGGTAGGAAGAAAATTCATGAACAATAAGCAAAGTACATGGGAAATACTTCCCAGAATCAATAACTGGGACCACATCTTATTAAAGAGTTTTTGCATGTCAAAAGAGGTTTCCAGCAGAGTGAAAAGAAAACCCACAAATTGGGAAAAAATCTTCATAGACAGTTCCTCAGACAAAGGACTTCTGTCTAGAACTGATAAAAAATTGAAAAAACTCAGACCCTCGAAATTCAAAGACCCAATCCAAAAATGGGCATCTGAAATGAATACACAGTTCTCAGATGAAGAAATACAAATGGCAAATAAATACATGAAGAAATGTTCATCATCATTAGTCATGAGAGAAATGCAAATTAAAACCACACTGAGATTCCATCTCACTTCAGAAAGATGGCCAGGATAGAAAGCACTACCAGCAACAAGTGTTGGAGAGGCTGTGGGGAAAAAAAGAACTCTTCTGCACTGTTGGTGGGACTGTAGACTGGTGCAACCACTGTGGAGGTCAGTCTGGAGATTCCTCAAAAAGTTGGGTTTGGAAGTCCCATTTGACCCAGCTATTCCACTTCTATGCATATTCCTAGAAGGTCTGAAAACATCACACCACAGTGATATATGTGCACCCATGCTTATAGCAGCACAACTTGTCATAGCCAGATCCTGGAAACAACTTAAGTGCCCATCAACTGAGGAATGGATAAAAAAGTTGTGGCATTTTTATACAGTGGAGTACTACTCAG
The DNA here is from genome assembly GCA_004027295.1 of Dolichotis patagonum. NCBI lineage: Eukaryota > Metazoa > Chordata > Mammalia > Rodentia > Caviidae > Dolichotis > Dolichotis patagonum. Next base: position 37,211 of record PVJX010005724.1, on the reverse strand, counting down.
CTATAAAGAATGATCACATCGAGATATTTATAAATAAATGAACACGACTTGAGACCATTCTCTTAAGCGAAATAAACCAAACTCACAAGGGTAAATACCATATAGTCTCCCTAGTATGAGAGTTGATAAGAGTATATAAGACTTTATGGTAAGTGTGAGTCCCCATCTCATAGCTTTGAAGCCTTTCAATGTTTTCAATCATCAGTTGGAATGGTTTTATTCTGTTTTGTTTGACTATATCATGCATGATGATATGAACAGCTGTTTTGAAGAAAACAAAACATTATGACAGCTATTGCTGATTTAATATCATCCTTGTTAGAAGTCCTACCATGCTTCTATTGTTCTACTACCATTGGTTCTATCTATCACATTGTGTCTTATTGGGATTTGAATATGTGTGCTGGTTTAAACAAAATTTTTCTATTGAAAATGAGATATTATAGTACCCATTGATCATTTTCTGTTATTCAGTTCAGAAAGCCCTGTAATTCTTTCACTCTATGCATGGCTTTATACTATTTTGTTATGTTTGATATTATTGTATTTGAAACTATGCTCAACTATAGCAGAGTAAGAGATATGGTGTTAGCTACTGTTGATGTCCGGTTGTCTTAATGTAAAGTACTGTGTTGCCTATGTTGTCCTGTTCTGATCTGCTCTGTACTGCCATCTTTGTTTTATTCTCTTTAAAATAAAATTTTAAAAAAAGTTAAACCCAGTAAAATAATTTATAAAATGCATAGATTATGGTTTCTAAAAGACTTCTCTATTTGAAGAATCTGACTTCATTTTTTGAAAATCTATATCTAGTAGTAGAATTTGGCTTATATCTCATTTAATCTAACTAAATCTTTTTTTTGTTAAATATAGGGTCATAATTATGGTTTCAGATAGTCAACTTTAATGATTTTCACATTTAAGTATAGGTGTTCAGAGTTTATCATTTACAACAGATACTAAAGGCTATAGTTATGTTTCTTATCTCTATGCTTCAGTGACAAAAGAGAGAATAAATAATTTTACATTGCAGAGTTTACCCTGGCAGGTCTACATTACCAACAAAAATAAAAAATTAATAATCAAATCTTGTATGAATATAGTGTTTTGTAAAAACCTTTTTAAAAGATTAGTAAATAAACTTCTACATAAACACTGTCAAGAATGACAAGAACAACAAAAATAACAATGTGTCATCATTCTATTATCCTTATGTTGAAGAAATAATCCTATCCTACTGAAAGGGACAAAGAATATAGACAAGAGAGAGAGAGACAGAGAGGGAAAGAGACAGAGACAGAGACAAAAATATAGTCTTTTTTTTCTAAAAGCTTAGAAAACAGTATCTAATTGGTAATATCTAAACCCTATATGCCTTTGAGTGGCTATTTAAAAGGTATTAGGAAGAACATAATTAACTAATGGCTCCATTTTTTTATGTCAATTAAAAATATGCATAATATAACAGGATGAAGAATAATTAACATAGGCTTGTCCTATGTAATGACTTTAAGTCTTGCTCTTTTATATATGGCCTGTAGACTGGACCTATGTGTATAATGTGCATCATGATTAGACATACAGATTCTTCTTTTTTCACACTAAATGAGAATCTGACCTTCTTGTTTTGTTTGTTTTTTGTTGTTGTTGTTTGTTTGTTTTGGTTTTGGTTTTTTGAGACAGGGTTTTACTATGCAGTTCAGACTGGCCTCAAATTCACTTTGTAGCCCAGGCTGGCCTTGCACTCACAGCAATCTTCCTTCCTTAGCCTTCTGAGAGCAGGGGTTACAGGCAGGTGCCACCACATCCTGTGAAAATCTGACCTTTAACAGCATCTTTACGGTACTAGAATAAAAATTAAATTTTGAAAAGCACTGAACTGATAGTTTTTAAGATGTAACCCTCGAAGAAAGTTTTTTTCACATATCTATTAGTTTCATCTGTGCTTTTCAATGAAAATTAATTTTGTTCTAACAATATATGAGCAATTGGGCGGTATGGAATGAAGTCTTCTGAATTGGAATGAGGTTAACAAAATTCAGTAGAGAAAGACCACAGACCTCTCAGCAAGTTTCATAGTCCTGAAGAAGAATCAAGAGATTTGGGGAAATGAAATATCCATTAGCCAATGTGGAAATTTATTTTCTATGTTAATGCATTCATATGCTGCACTCTAGGTGCATAAAACTCATGGAAGTTTTAAAAAAATGCTGATGTCAGCTATACTAACAAGGGTGATGAATGATAACAAGACATCGAGAAAGGAATCATGAAGAATGCCATAGCCCTGTTTCCCCATAAAACATGTATGACTAGTGAAAATTGTATTTGCAAAGTCCTCAACCATTTAATGTCTCTGAAAATTGTCCTAAGGGTATATAACAATGAAAGAAACATTTATGCAAGAGTATCTGATAAAGCTTGGGAAAGACAGAATCTGTCACATTTAAAAATAGGTGCATCGATTCCCTCTTTTCTCATCATTAAACATGCTGGAAATCTCAGGCAGGTGTTACCTACAACACAGGGATTTTCCCCTGTTCCTAGTCAAGGTCTGTAATATTTTCTGCTAAGAAAAAGAGCCTTCAGCATTTCTCATCCCCCTAGCTGGAGTTGAGATTAAAATCCAGGTGAATATGTTTCGCTCTTCTGTTTTCTGCTTCCATAGAACTACAATCAAAATGCAGTCTCCACTGGAGTCCCGCCATATTCAAAAGCCTGGCAATCTGCACTGCCCTTTCACAATCTTCTTCAAAGTGACAAGATTGAGGACTGGCATTTACAAGTCTGAAAATAAGAGACACTGTTAAGATTTCTAATACTTGTACAACAGAAGCAGCAGCAGCAGAAGAGACGTAAAGAGAAAATTTTAAAAACTTAAAGCTTCCTAAATTTTATTAAAAACACTATATATCAAAACAAACAAATGTCAATAAGATTCAGTAGGATAAATGGAAACACCTAGATGTAATACTCAAAATGCTGAAGGAAATATGGAAGAAAAAATATTGAACATGGCAAAGAAGCTACTTGTCACTTACAAAAGTAAGATTAAGTGGGAACTTCTCAACAGACACAAGGAGACAAGTGGTGTGACTTATTCAAAGAGAAGGCAAAACTAAAAATACACAACGAAGAGCTCTAATCTCAGCAAAAAGTAAAAATTAAGGAAAAATAGATATTTTTATATAAAAACTCAGTTTTTTACTTGCAAAGCTGCCTTAAAATAAATTAAAATATTTAAATGTTTAATATTAAAATATTAAAATAAATATTATTTAGGTTGAAAGAAATGCTCAATAGTGACTTGAATACACTTAAAAAATAAAAATATCTGGAATGTTAATTATACTACTATGAATAAACATCACACTTCATACTTATTTCCTTTATTCTGTCAAATGATTTAAATAGCAATTGAGTAAAAATTATACAATTGCAGTATTGAACCTACAACACATAGAATTCAAAAAAGAAAATGACTAGTAACTGCATACAGTATAAATGTGGGAGAAAATTTAAATCCATAGGAACAATAAGAGACCTAGGAAAGTAAACAGAAATATCATTTCAGAAAATATTTTAACTATATACTTTTCCTTCTTCCTTTATTTCACTTTCAGTAAAAAGTATAACATTACATATCTGAAAAAAAACACAAAAAGTCAAAAATGGAGGTATTGAGGAATGATATGTGTGTAAAACATATACACACAACCTGTAATAACACTACCATAAATTTGAAGTAGATTTTGATGATTTAAGAGGTACACATTAATACTTAAACATGTGATAAATAAATTATTCAAAATATACTGAAAACACCATTTGTGAAATAGTATTATATGATCCCATTGCTAGTTTCTAGGGCTGTCCAAGATCTTGTTCCACAGAAGGACTGAGAGAGGGTAGAGAGAGACCAGAGAGAAACAGAGTGGGGGATGACGAAGCAGAAACATAAAAGTTTGATGACATAGTACCTACGCTGAAAGAGGTATACCATCACTGCACATTCCATTACTTACTGAAACCCTCCCCGGTATAAACAGAGCTGGAGTCTCCCAAGAAAGTGAGTGTTACCTGAGGGAAACCATTGTTGGCAGCCATTGTGAATACTACCCACACAGTTTACTTTTTGCCATTTTGTTTGTCCCTTGTCACCACTTATTATCATTGGGACAGCAAAAATGAAGAGTCAAACCTTTCCTTTTTCCTCTGACAACCAAGGAGACGGGAGGTAAGGATCAGCTTTCCAGGCCTTCCACTTACTTCCCCTTGCCTCCCAAGGAAGGGCTAGTGTTGCTAGCCCTGGGTCTTTCCCAAACAACCTACCTTAGGGGGCATCATCCCCCCATGCCGCAGGACAGGAGAGGAGGCTGTGCACATCCAAGACGCCCCTCCCCAACTCCTGCCAGTGCAGTGCTGAGGCCTCTTCTCTGAGGATCCCAGGAACTTTGTGCTTAAAAGAAGAAAGGCCAGGAATACATGAGGCTCACTATTGATAGCCCCCAAATTCCTGAACCCCAAGGCTCATAATGAGCATGACCAATCAACCTACGTACTTCTTAAAAGTGATGGCAGTCATGATTTCAGTCCTGCCATTTCAGGAAGAACAGCAGCCATCACTCAAGTGGTTGCTTCTACTGAATTCATCTGAACTGTCACCGTGACAGTTGGCGCAGTCCTAGACATGCACAGTAGTTCCAGGAAGTGTATTCCTTGGCCACAGGAGATAAGAAACTCAGACATATCCCATGTGCCTCCACCCATGGCCACTGCTGATGACTCTTCTCTGTCCCTGCACCTCTGCCATTACTGAGAATATTCCAGAAGCCTGGTATGTTAGTTCACACCTGTAATTCCTGACTTCTGGGAGACTGAGGCAGGAGGACTGCAAATCTGACACCATCATGGGTAGCTTGGCAACTTAGTAAGACCTTGCCGCAAAATAATAAGAAGGATTAGAGGTATAGGTTAGTGGATAAAAACCTGGGTTCAGAACCAAGCATCATGAAGTCACATACATATGAATTGCCAAACACATAAAACTTGCTGTTCTGCTGTATCCATTCATGTATAAGCAGTTGCTCTGTACTGAGCAGTGTTCCCTCACCCTTGGGTTAGTCAAGGCACTAACCACCACCCTGCGTGGCAGTAAAGTTCTCAACAAAACCTCTCTAACCTGATCCTGTTAGTCCACTTATGAATTTTATTTCAGGTAACGTGGCAGAGTGTGTTACATTAAAAAAAAATCATAATACTAGGCCTGCTAGCCCTGAAGATTTCCTCCCAGCAGCAGAGACCAGAGACAATGAGAGAGATGGGTAGCAACTTACAGAAGAGGTCGGCAAAGACCAGCAGTGTTGACTGGTGGCTGCTGGCACTGATTGCCAGTGACTGCTGTGGCAAATGTTAGAGATCGGTGACACTTGGTAAACACTGACTGGGACTTGAGGAGATCTGCAGAAATCTGCCCAAGGGAGGCATGAATTTCAGTAGCTGAGGTGCTGATAGAGAAGACCAGCATCCATTAATGGCCAAAGCACTAACTGCTGAAGGCCCCTGAGATTCAGACCCCAAAGGTGTAACACTGAGAACTGAGGGGCACTGGGACCCTGACCCTGGGCACGTAAGGGAGCTGCATTTTGCCAATCTGTAACTTCCATTTGAAATGGGCAACACAATTGACTGATTAGTGACTTTGTCATGAAGTTGTTGTCAACTTAGTTTGGTTTCACTTATTCATATCATGTTACTTAATCTACGCCAATAAGTACTGCTTAGCACACAGTACATGTCATTCAGGTACGTGAAATGAGTAAACAGAATTGTTCTGATGCCAAATGGATATTTTAGTTCTCATATGATTACACCATGTATTTTTAAAGCAGTAAGTCACTCTTGCAATATTAAAATATTCCCTTCCTTTAATTCTCATATCATATCTTGTTTTCCTCATGATCTTGTTTTTATCAATCCATGGTTACTTTTTCTTGCCCTATAACTAAATATTTTGGAGTTTTTCCAGGCTTGATTGTATTCAGATTTTTTTCTGCTTTTTCATTATAGTCTCCATCTTTGTGACCTCACTCACTTACATGTGTTTAAATAGTATTCAAATTCTATGCAAGAAATTTAAAAATGTATACTACTTTGATATGCATTCTTAGATACCTACTCTCTCTATATAATTTCTTCCTCAATGACTTTATAATTATACCTTGGTAATATTTATTATTTCCATGGTTGATATTATTTCTTCATTTTCTCTGATTGATCTGTTTCTTTTTAAGAAAATGATAACAGACATTATTTAATGCTGCAAACCAGACATTTAAGTCAACATTTCAACAAACTCTCATAGCTCTACCTTAGTTCAAACTACCATGACAATTTAATAGTTATCTATCTCTTTATAGGCTCACCAAAGATGAATTTTATAAAGCAAATATTTCATGCTATTTTCTACCCAAAACAACCAGCCATCTTCCCTATTCAAGTTCATATCATACTTGAAAAGTCCATGCATTTTTGGCTTCTGCCCATAGCTAAATATCATCTACTACTGATCTCCTACTAGCTCATTCCAATTTCGCTGTAATGTACTTACTTAGCTCTTCAGACACGTCGAGACACACCCCCAACCCAGTGGTCTTTGGACATTTAAACTTGTATAAAAACTGTTCATAGCTAGTCTTTCAGAATAAATATAAAACAGTAAGATAGCAATTAATAGTCAGTCAATTTTCATCCTAATATACACTTTCTAAATAAATGTTAGCATTATCAGCCTACTTAGGGAAAAGTTTTGTTGAGTGAATTAACTGTTTGGCTCTTTTTCAAAATTATTGTAACACAAATAATAAAATAAAGGGATATGTTATGAGGGTGCACTCACATGTACTTGGAAATAAAAAAATGTATTAATATAAGAATACAATTAGGAATGTTACATTGAAATATTGTTGTAGAAATACCTTGATTGCATTTTAAAGCAAGAAGACTAAATGCTAAAAAGTGCCTTATTTGATTTATTAGACATTTGAGAAAGAATTGCTAGATAATATATTTTGACATACAGTACTGAGAAATTATTGACTACAAAATAAAAACCATCATAGATTTAGAAGGAAAATTTCTAAAAAATAATCATTGATGACAGATTAGTGAAAAATTTTTAGATAAGAGGAAGCTTTAAATATAATATAGTTAAGTTTTAATAAACCTTTAAAAGTTTTTTCTATGTGATATATGTATTTTAATACTGGAAAATGTGAAAGTAATTATAATGTCAAGATAGAAAGTTTTTTTGTAAACATAGTCACCCTTGATTTAATTCTGGATTAAGAGAATAATATCTCATGATGATCAAATGGTTATTGTAATTTAATGAATGCATATCAATATCACATAAGTATGTGTTAATCGTAAAAGTTCAAGGGGAGAATGAGGTATGAGATAAATAATAGAATATAACTAAAACATTATTTTTGGAACACTATTATCAACCAATAAACTGGCATTTTCTCATTTGTTTTGAATACTAATCTTCAAAGTTTGCAGGACAAAGTCCTGAAAGTAAAACAACAAATACAAAAACAAAAAAGCAAAACACATACCATTATTACATGACAAAGGAATTTAATCAGGTCTCTCTAATTCAGTAATCAATGATTTTTATAAGCGTCTATTGCCTTCTTAAAGAAAATGAAATGAAGGTAATTTTTTATTCTTATTTTCAACATCAATTAATTGTTAATCTGAGTGCTTGTTGGTGGTATTATTTGTACTAATTAGTTTTTTATTTGTTTTTAGGGGTAAAGAAGATGAAGTCAAAACAGACAACTTGTGACTGACTCTTTTCTAAATACTTTTTGAAATCCAGCGAGTCACATGAGGTTTTTTTTAAGTTACAGAACGGTTGACATTTTTCATAGATTTGTATTGTGTAAGTTGAGTCAAGTTTAAATTGTGGTTCCCAGAATTTTATACCCTGTAGCACCAAGATTACCTCTAGGTCACAGTTTGTGTGACAGTTGGAAGGCAGAATTGAGCTAACAGCTTTATTATTGTCCCGCTCCTCAGGTGAAGGACAGATGAACTACAATTGTCATTGAGGCTTAAATGGTGTAACTACTATCTCACCTTCTTGACCAAGACAGATGAGACTGGTGAGACTACAAAATGGGCCTATTAGCTGTCCTGTGAACCAGTTGTGTGCACTTAGCTTCATAAGAAAAGGAGTCCAATTTTTCTGAATGACGTTTATTTCTTACAGTCTGGGAGCCTGGGGGTAGTGAGAATCATAGAGACTCTATTCACCTTCAGAAGAACCAGTTGGAAAATGGATGGATCTTAAGAGTATAATGTTAAATGCCATAGGTAAGACACAGAAACTCAAATGTCATATGTGTCTCTCACATGAGAAACCCAATTATAAAAAGTAAAATAAGCACAGATTTTGTAGAGTAAGGGAAGCATATCAGGGAAGTGGTGAGAGGGAAGATAGGAAAAAAGATAAAAAATAATTCAGATATACTATACATCAATCTCCCCAAACAAATGCAAATTTCATATATTGCAAACCTATGCCAATATTTTTAGAAGACCAACTTTTCCTTTCTTGTCACCTTTCCTGTGTCTGTTTCTCCAACCACCTCTACTACTGTAGGCTGCTTATATACACACAAATGTAAAGACTGTAGATTTGATTACCTGTTCATCATAGTTATTTCAATTAAATTTATACAAATATTGTAGTTATATGACTATTAAACCTGATATGCCAACATCATTGAATTAAAAATTGCCTAGCAGATAGTAACATATGCTCCTGGGTGTATGCAGGTGGGTTCTGGAGGTAAGGTTTTAAATATTGTATGTGATCCCTTACTTATTTCTCTTGCATGTTTTTCCCTGTTCAGTTTCAACAATACCATGAAATAAACAATTTTGCTTTTCCACGCCCTTTTGCCAAGAAGTTTCTGCCTTAGAACCTGATGAAAATGTATTGAATCTAGGTAGCACAGAAGTTGAATCTTTGCTGGAACTGTATCTAAAGCATGTAGTTTAGTATCTTTATAACTAGTTTTCTGAAAGAATTTGGAAAGATCTGAGGGTATGGACTAGAGAAGCCTTAGACGATTACATGCCAAGCTTGATTAGATTCTGGTCAGGGCCCAGAAGACCAGAATGCTGACAGGAATGCAGAAAGTAAAAGGTTTGGGAGGTTTCAGTTGGGAGCAAGAGTGCTATTGTACTAGAGGCCATGTGTGTTACATTTTTTCATAAAATTTGTAAACATTTCTCTGATGTCTTGACTTTGTACAAGCAGCTGAATAAGAATTAAGAGAACTAATTAATTTAGTGCAGAAAATTTTAAGACGGCCCAACATTCAGACCATGGCGTGTGTACTGTTGGCTGGTTTTAGCCAGATTTATACTGTGAACCAAAGGCAAAAGGCAGGGGAAAATATGAAAAATTTAAATATTTGCTCAGAAGGAACTATATATAACATTAGTGCAAAAAGAGGTAGAGCTGCTGAAGAGATTAGCAATATTACAAAGAAACCAAGTAGTTTGTACTGGGATAAGAAGTATGACTCGAGGGCATCTCAGGAATCAGCAAGATTCTACCCATCCCTTCACAATCTCACAGGTACAAAAGTGTAAGCCTTTCAGTTTAGCAGAGATCCCTGGGATGCCTGTTTGTAAAGGGTCTTCAAGAAAATTGGTCCAATGAGATTAATTTCACCATGTTCTTCCAACCAGAATCATGATCCAAGAGGGCCAGCTAATGTTCAAACTGACAACCCAACTTCATTATACTTCAGGATTCTGTAACTGTCCGGTTTTTGACCTTTACAGAGGTTCACAGCTAAGCATTTGCCTCAAGTCTTAAAAGATACTTGAGAAGACTTTTGAAAAATAGTAGCACTGTTGAAATTTGGAAAAAGAGATTGTTCCCTTATCAGTTATATGGAATACAATTGCATAATGTTATGAATTTGCTGTTATCTTTATTTGTAGATTAAGTGTGGTTTAAGGAGATGTAAATAGCTGTGAAGTCGACAAAATGTGCATTGTGAGTATTAATCACCTCATTGTATTAAGATGTACTTAGGAGATGAGTAAAGTCTGATGCTGAGTTTGTCTGGCTGAGTCACAGGCCTGTGGCTTTGAGTATTATATTTGAACTTTCACTCATGCTTTGCTCTGTTTCCTGCCCACCATGAATTAATCTTCTTTACTTCACTATGCCTTCCATCCATGAGGTCACTCCTGCCTTGGGGCCTACACACCACATACTGAGTGTCTCAAACCTGTGCCCTCTATTCAACTCTTTTCCTTTGGAAAATGTCAGTGATGGGAAAATTGAGTTTTTGTGATTGTAATATCTGATAAGTCTGTGACTGATACAAAATACACAACATACAATATTTTGCAAATCCTGTAAGGCCTTGACTTACAAATGAGTTCCATTTTGGAACTCATAAGTCAGACAAAGTGAATTTTGTTCAATTTTGACACAAATATACAATGTAAAACATTAAAAAATCTCAAACAAACACATAAATACTCTGAGTAAACTATTTTTACTTTTATAGTTGCCTTTAAATGGTAAGAAAGACATGTAAGTCACTTCTGGGTTTGTTCTGAGTCACTTCTGGCTGGTATCTGTGAAAATTCACAACTTGAATGTTTGTAAGATGGGGACTCAAGAGGGAATTTTCACAAATATCATGATATGAAAAACAGTCATCAAGTACTATAGGTTTTTAATATAATAAAACATTTTCTATAATTGTATTCCAGTAATGAATGTAAAAATAAAAGAAAAAGAATGTTATAATTCTACTACTTCTTAATGAAATAATTGATTTAGGTAGTTATTTATTCATGAAGCTATTAGATGAACCAGCACGGGGGAAGTAATTGCAGGAGAAATGACAGCTTGGTATCAGGATGCTAATCTGCAGATTATTGCTCAAGTCACTGAAAGAGGGAAAACTAGAGCATGTTTCTCTGTTGGCACACATGTGGTGGCTGTAATAAAATACTTTAGAGTTGGTAATTTATAGATAATGGAAAGTTTTTGCTCATTGTTATAGAGACTGCTAAGTCCAATATCAAAGTGTGCTGGATTGGGTGCCTCATGAAGTGTCAGTCTGTGCTTCAAAACAGTGACTTTTGTCTTTATCTTCATATGTCAGAAAGAGAAAACAGTCTCTCTAAGGTCTTTTTGTAAAAACACTAATTTCACTGTGAAGGTCATGCCATCATGACGCCCCATCATAGAATCCGTATGTTAATACTAGCACACTGGGGATTAGTTTACAGCATTTGTATTTGTAGGATCACAAATACTATAGAATTTGCTTCCTCTAATACTTGAAGTTCATAACACCAGTCCCGTTCTTACACAAAATGTTAAGTCTGAATCTAAGTAAACTGCTCATCTGAATCCTAGTGTATAGGAAATATGGGAAATACAAGAACATATAAAATAACATGAACAGGAAACAAACATAAGATTGATATATCAGATTTAATGTTCACAATCTAACCTTCATGAATTTTATATCTTTGCATATTTCCTATGCATAGTGAGACACTCTTTAGGACAATTGCCAAAATTTGACAATTTGATCATAAAGAGAAAAATCCTCAATTGACACAATTATCAAAGGCATTATTTGGACCTCATCTGTGTATAATTTGGATAAACAAACTGTAAAATTATGACAGAATTGAGACTATTAGAGACATTTTAATACGTAATGGGTTTTGTGGGATAATTGCTAATGTTTTAGTTGGAATATGATCATTGGAGGCAAGGTATTCTTTCAATTGATGTATAATGAAGTTTGTAAGAAGAAAAACATGAAATCTGGGATTAGAATTTTCATATGGTATATAGTCAACAACAACAAAAACAAATAATAGGTGAAACAGGTTTAAAAATACTGAGAATTATTGAATCTGGGTGATAAGCAAAGATATATTCATTGTAGTATACCTTTTACTTTTGTTTTACATGTACAATTTTCCATGATAAATATTTTGAATTAAGACATTATATACTCATTTCAAAATCAGAAAATAAAAGAACCAGTATGCTATGTGTGTTTGGTTATAACCAATCAAGTTGGAAGAATTATAAGAGGTTGAATAAACCTAAAATAATACAAGGGATGCTGACTTAGACATTATGAAAAATATGGCTTGTTGAAAAAGTAAAAGGAAAAGGTATATTTTTACAAAATATGACTATATGAATTTGGGAATTTTATTTTAGTAAGTAAATTAGAATTTCAAGTTTTATGACTGCTAATTGACCTATTCTAAGGATGACAACATTTAAGTGTATATAAATATATATGTATATTGTATCCCTCAACTTGAAAGATTGAACATTCGAAGAGTTAATAAACATGTAAGTATAAACATATGTCATGTAAGTACATATAATGTGCACATAGATCACATATTAACAATATGTAACCTGTATATGAATATCTCACATGCATATGATTCATATATGATAAATGTATTACTATTCATTTTATATTACTTTTGGTGCTTTACAGGAATCCTCTGCTTCTGTAACAACTAACTGAAGGGCTAGCAGAAGTGTCCAGAAGATTACAATTTATACAGAGAAGGAAGAAATTTTTTCTTTGCTTGTTTGATGTGATATTATCCATGTTAATCTTGTATAATATTTTTCTAAATCCATACTTCTATTGGGTTTTTTATGTCCTTTTAAAAATTTGTTGTTATAAGACATTTATTATGTAAGTTTTTTTATAGCTCCTAATGACTGGTTCACTGCTGCAAGCTTGTGTCATGACCATGACGTGCAGAAGAGTTATGAGAGAGAGTATAGGAAGTGAATCAGCCAAGCATTGTCAAAATATCCTTGAAAATATTTCTGAAAAAAAATTAGAGTAGTGAATATAGATGACTATGCTCCTGGCCATTTGAAATGTGTTGACTATATTATGGGTATTTTTAAATTCAATAAAATGAAGAAAAAAAGACTAATTTTCCAGTCTACTTTTGCTTTTCTGATTATAAAACAAATTATATACAAAACCTGCACTTTTGCTTTAATGAACATTTTAAAATAGAGCCATCCATGAGCACCGCCTACTGTTATTCAGGCCTTGATGTATTTTTCTCATGATGGGGGAGGTGAGCTGCACCATAAATTACAATAATTACTCATTAATGATGAATAGCATATTATGAAAGTATTATGGTTTGTTTCTGGATGTCCTCCAAAACACTCATAAACTTTCTTTTCTAAGGTGGGTGAATGTGCACTATGTGTTTGATTCGTAATACAATGCTGTGATTAAGGGTGCTGCAATTAAAGGTGGTTGATTGCTGGGTCAGTCCACTGATTGGATTGGCTTTGCCCTAATTTGGTGGACTGAAGACAATGTAAGTGATAGAAAGAAACTTTTCACTCTCCTTTGATTTTGCTCTCTTCCACTACCAAGAACAGTTGATCCTCTGCCATGTATCACTCTGCCTTGGAGCTAGCTGACTATAGACTCAAACTTCTACAAACTATAAGCTAACTAAACCTTTCTTCCTTTAACTATGGACATTGGGTATTTTGACTGAACAATGAGAAAAATAACTAAAACAGAATGTGATATGATAGGACTTATGAAACCAGCATACATTAGTACCAGTTTCAGTTTTGGGTGCACTCTTTTTCTCTTCCTTCCTTTCTCCAAATGATCCTCCTAGTTATCCTGTCATCAGACCCAAGAGTGTAGCATGTCACTGCTTACCTTCACTATGACACTATATTGTTAATTAACTAGCTAATTGCTAATTAACTAATGTTAATTACCTCCACTATGTTAATTGTAAGAGCAATTCCAGAGTAAATTTTGCATCACAGCATGTCAAAGGTACATGAATGGCAATGAAACGCAGAAATCATCCCTGGAAAACTGGGTTAATAGGACCTGTTGAAACCCACATACAAGAAATCTGTCACAAAATTTTTCAGTTTTAAAATGCTTTTAGCAAAGACCAAGTGACGCTTCACAGAACCTGTTTCCCGTTCCTCCTGGGAACTCCTCCAGCAAGGTTCCTACATTCTAGCCTTCGTTATAGTTAGGTGGCGTTTGATTGAATTTGTCATTTTATTGAATTCTGGTCCTTCATTGTTAGAATGAGGACTGTTATTTCTATAACCAAGTGAACACACAAAATGCATCTTCCCAATTTTTTTCTTTTCTTCAGAGAATCAAGGGCACAAATTCTTTCACACTCTTAGAGTTTGGATCCAATTTTCTTTCTTTTGAATATGGCCCATGTTCAGAGATAGAAAGTGTGGAACAACTAACATTTTGAAACTAAAGAATTTAGATTATAGACATGTTTCAGTACCCATTGGGATTTATTAATATACTTTTTCTTGGAAAAGTGACTATAGAAGACTTTTTTGCTTTGGTGAGACAGATTCTTTGATGCTACTGAGGCAGACAAGTTATGTGAAGGAAAAAGCTGTCACCAGTCTCTAGCAGTTTTCAATCTCAACCTGCATGTTTGAATGAAGGTGCTTCCTATAATCCCAGCCACATACCCAGTATTATAAGAGAAAATAAAAAGTCCTGGTTTGAGTCACTTAATTCATTTCATGGTGATAAGAACCTGAAACCCTGAAGTGTTAGTCTAGGGGAAATAAAGTCACATGCTGAAAAGGAAGTAGCTCCCTTAACAGAAGCAGCAAATGTTAAAGCAAGAAAATGGGTCTTATACTGCATGAAAGATAAACTGTAGTCGTGAAAATAGATTGACAATTTGAGCATCATCTGTTTTTGCAATTATCTCCCTGAACTGACATACTCTTTCTAAATGAATCTCTAATTATGGGGCAGATTCTTCTCCCCTGAAAATTAGTCCAACACTGTCTTGGTTTTAAGTATTCCAGCTTTTATAATTTGTAAAGATTTTTTCTAGTGTTCTTTTCATTTTTCTTCAAACAAATTTTAATAAAAAATCCCAATAACAAAACAAATACATATTGAAATGTGTTGAATATTCAACAATTTAAAGTATTTAAAAATCCTTTGAGTATTTTTGTCTTGCTATAATTCCCCAATTTTAAACTGTTCATCTCTAAATGTGTTCCAATATTGAAATATGCCCAACTATTTGAAAAGGGAAAACACAATTGATATTTAATTCGTGGTTTCACCTGTACATTGGAGAGGAATTGATAGTTTCTTATTGATATCATTACATATATATCAGTGATTTCTATAATTAAGACTTTTGTTGTTTTATGCAAGACCCATGATATGCTTCTTCAGAAGCAATATTTTTTACTTATATTAGCAATTTTCTTTCAATTCTATCCAATTCAGATTTATACTCAAGTGAAATTTATGTATTTATTTAATTTAAAATGTACTTTTTAGATACAGTTTCTAAACAAAAGCATTTCTTAAACACTAATATTCATATTCAACGAATTAATCTTGAATTAGTTTCCATCATACAGTGAAAGATTTTTTCCAAGGTTAAAAAAATTGTCACACAGACTTCTGATGGCTGGTCACAGTATTTTTACTTTATGATTTTGTAAAAGTAAGACACGGCTGGTATGAATCATATTTCAAATCTTGAAGTTTGATCCTCTCCCAGGTTAGTGATAAGCAAGTAGTTGCTTTCTTGCAAGAGTCAGCAGCAGCACCAGCAGCGGTGGGATCAGTGGCCGGCCACACCTCCCACTGGGCCACAGAATCCAGAGATTAAACAAACACTGTTGCACAGTGTATTGTGTTGCTAAACCAAGAAGGCTAAGTGCATTAAGTACACTTGAATTGCTACATTGTCAACTTCTGAAGGGTTTATTGGGACTTGACCCCATGATAATTTGAGAAGTAATTATATTACTGCATAAGATAGGAACAAGGACATAACTCTGAAATCTACCAATGGAGACATCAACACAGTTTAATGGTAATCACTGAGTATGTTACTGAAATAAAATTCTTCAAAAATTAATAACAGAAAATATTAAAATGCAAGTTGAAATTGGAATCCATAAAAATAAATATCCAACTTTTAGCTTCAGCTAGAATCATTACTATTTTTATTAGAGAAGCTTTTTCTTTGTAACATGATTCTAATCTTCTATTGTGACTTCCCATTTGAAAGACAAAACAATTCCATTAAAAGTCTGCAGTGCTTAAATTATTTAAATTAACTTTAAATTGTGCTTTATTTCACAAGCTTAGAACCATAGCCACAACCTTACTGGAAAGCTTATAAAATTTTGAAATGCTCCAATAATTTTAAATCTTGTAGAAGCCTGTTACCTTCCAAATTAAAGTGCTAATAAAAAAATTAGCAGTAAAATTTAAATCTCCATGAGCAGTAGAGAATGATTTAGAATTATTGAAGCTTTTCAATTTTTTATGAGTTTTCTATGTGGAAATGAGTCAAGCAGCATTTTGGTAGCAAAGTAGTCATTTAAAAACACGCAATTATCAGAACTGAAAATTTTCCAGAAAATACCTGTCCTGTTTGTCATGAAGAACAACAGTAAGCAGCACACGTTTAGTGATATAATTTTTGAATTTGCTCAGAGTCCAGACCAACTAGTTAACTGAAATTCCTTCCACGAGGCCACGTCCTACAGAGAGGTCAGGATGAGAGGAAAGGGCAGAGGTTTTCTGAAAATAGACCTGAGCCAAGGGTGCCTCTACTCTAATCTTCCCATTTTGCAGACATATGTCTGTCTTGAGTGTAAGGCCTGGGTAAGCATTCAACGTCTTAATCGCTGAACATGTTCTCTAGTACTGAGAATTGTCCACTTTTCTTACTTTTAAAAGAAATGGGTGTCCAGTGTCTCTGAATAGAGTCTCTCCAGCAAGGCTGATATGAATTAGTTTAAATTGAAGAAGCTGTTATTTAGAGAAAGTCTGTATTTCTCCTTTTCCTAGCTGTGATGTCATATCCTTTTTGTGAAGCTGTCTAATGGAGCAGAAATATTTCCCGCATTCAGGGATGTAGTGCTCTGCATTTCCTTAAAGAGCAAAAAGGTAAGCAATGGTTTTGCTTCACTGCAGAAATCTTTCTTTGCTGTACTCTTGTCCTCCAAAAATAACAAGGAATATACTGGAAACAAGTATTTGAATTTCATAGTCATATACTATAAAGCTTAAGATTAAACACTTCACATATTAAAAATGCATAGGACATACTATGTCTATATTGAATTGACACTTTTCCATACCAGAATCACACTGATTATTGAAAATGTCTTTCTTTCCTAAATGAACCATTAACAAAAATGCTCCAGCATTTATCCTCCAGGAGAGAATAAGTGGTCATGTTACAGCAGTTCAAGAGACCTCAGTATTTAATATTCCAAAAATACCGACTTACCCTTACCCTAAATTTCTATTACCTATACCTAGCATTGTTTAAATTTGTAGGGTGTGTGTATGTGTGTGTGTGTGTGTGTCTGAAAGAAAATATGCTGTCCACATGGGAAATCTCAGAAACCTGATTTTACCTACTCTGTTTGTAGGTATTTTCTGCCCTGATAATTAAGGTTCAGCTGCTGGTATGAACAGCAGTTGGCTATGATATGATCAACTATAAAACATCCATGCATACACTCTTTTCTCCTTCTGGCCTCTTTTTTCTAAAGAAGTTTCTAGAATAGATGCTCAAGATGGAAGTTACACAGATTTTCATACCATTGAGGTTTTTTTATACCACATTTCTCTTAAACTATAATTAACTTATTTGTAAACTGCAGAATGTGAAGGGTTTTGGGGGGTGTGACCACACTCAGGCATCCAGAGCTTTTGCTAATCTGACCAATTCTCCAGTTGATTTCTTCTCCAACAACTCACTGCCTCTGCTTACTCTCGAGATTAATTTTGTTTAAGAATATATAGTTTTAATTTTTAATTGGGTCTAAGAACATGCTAAACAGAGGCCAGAGAGACACAGGTGAACACCAAACATCCAAGTGGAATGTCATTAAAGGAGGAAGTCTTGCAACAGATTTCAGGGAAATCTCTTTATTAAACATCTATCATGATGAGAATAAACCAATACCAGGTTATCTTACTAAAGAGCTTCGTGTGTGTCATTCTTTCACTTTTGCTTGCTTTGACTTCTGGTGACTGGGAAACTGACTATAGAAAGTCTGTCATCTGAGAGTCCATCCTGCTTAACTGGAGAAAAGAGAACAGGTAAGGGAGAACATTTACCCTTGAATATTGTTTGATGTCATAAATCCATTAGATTGACTTAATTTTAAGTATCAATTTAAGAATCAGATGTATTCTCTTTATTATTTATTTAAAACTTGAGCATTTCATATTTGAGAATGAATAGGTAATTTAAGTACCTTTGATTTCATCCAAGGCTGGGCCAGTGGGGGAAAGTTTTAATAAAGAAAATTAAAACCAACATGAAGAGAATCATAAAGAATACTTATCCTATCAATGTCCAGATTAATTTTTCACCCTGGTTTTCATCTGTATTTCCCACTTCACTTGAAGCATGTGTGAACTCAGTTGTGAGCTCTGCAGGCAACTTCCTGTCTAGTCTTGCCTGTGTCAGCTCTTTGGAAACTTACTGCAATCACGACGAACTATATCCTAATATCATTGTCCTAAATTACTCATACTTATTTTTTGAAAATCCTACAAATTTAAAGGAAAAGCAAGGATGTATGATTTAACTTTTGCATATCCAGATTCTAGATTATCACCTAATCTTCAAAGTACACTTCATAAGTGTTTGTGAAATAAAATTGTACCTTATGAAGCACATTGTAAAGTCTATGCATGCTTTATATAGGGAACCTATTACTCATCTGTTAATGGAGTTTCTTTGTTTTTCTGTAACAGGAAGTACATGTCAAAATGGTTTAGTATACATAATATATATGTGGAGTGTGGATTAAACAAAGTTCAAGAGCTTCAGTTTTGGAGCAACTGATCATAACCGCATTAATTTTGTACTACATTAGTAAGACATACTTTACTTAGCTTTATTACTTTATTATATGTTAGAGTACACTGAAGAAATATGTGTCTAATGATGTTTATCTGATAAAGAATACCTTTGCACAGCATTATTCTTATGCCACTTTTCACTCCACAAATATCTGACCTCCAAAAATTGTTGCTGAGAATTCCAGAAAAAGAGACTTAGGTCAACCCATACTTATACTGAAGACATTCAATATTTGTGCATCCCTCACACCTGTGTATTCTTTTATTCTAATCTTATTAAAATTATCTTAAAGTATAAAAAAAACCTCAGATATTCCTTAATTGCATCCTTATAGACCAATTTATTTAGAAGGGGTTGAACATTTCATAATCACCATTTCAAAGAGTTTCACGCATGATTATCTTGATTGGTCAAGGTTAAAAATATGTCATCACATCACATTAAAACTAGCATGTGTTCAAATATTTCACCATCACATTTAAATGGGTAACTCACATTGTTGAATAGTTCTTTATTTATTTCAGTGAATGAGAACTTATCATCTGTTAATGAAATAGATTCCTCTGTAGATTAAACTATGTGATAGACCAAATCAATGTCAGAAAATAAGAGTGAACAATTCATGAACCATACAAAACCTACTGTACTCTAGAGATTTTAATGTCGTAAATCTTAAAATAAGTGTTCATTAAGAGACATTTTTTCATTTTATATATTTAAATGAAATTTTAAAGTTTCCATTATTAAAAATGTTCTTGTCTCATATTTCCTAATACCAGATACAAGATTATTCTATAACTAACTAACAAAGCTTAAGCCAGTTAAAAATATCCATAAAACTTAACAGAAACTGGGTAATGTATTTATATTTAATGAAACAAAAAAAAAGACTTGAGCCTGAAAATTCTTGTATTTCATATTTGGTTTACGGAATTTGAGATATGAACTGAGTATACAAGTAAAAAAAAGTACAGTAAAATTTTAATTGGCACATCTTCACAAAATTTGCCAATTAAGTGATTTGCTTATTGTAGTGCTAGACATTTGATTTTAGGCTATATTCCTTTCAATAGTGGCAACACTGTTTTCTGTGAATACTATAAATCCAAAAAGTTAAGGTGACTGAATGAGTGGATAGGCCCATGTATGATTAATATTTACTTCTTTGAGTATAAAAATTTTCAAGAGCCTCTTAAAGACACTCATGATTTGAGAAGTTTTCCTGCTATGATGAGGTTATCTTCTGCTAACATGTAAATATATTTAAGAAGTGATTTAGTCACTAATTAGTAATTATTTTTCAGGGTTAACATTGAGACTAACAAAATGTAAAACTAGTACATTTTGTTAGCTGGGTATTAAAAGTTGTATTTTTGATTACTAATTTATCATAGATTTAGAAAAAATTTATCAGAAGGGTTAAGACATGCATGAAACAAGGTTGTGGGATGTTAATTAAATATATATATATATATATATATATACATTTAGGAAAATGCAATTATTTTAATATAGAAACAAAACCTTAAATATGAAATTACTACTACATTTTTCTGAAGAACCTATGAATACTGTCTCATCCTTCATGAGTAAAGCAGCTTTAAAAAAGTTCTTTGGAAATATCCATATAAAAATTTTAGATATTTTTGAATTCCTTAAAGTGAAATTTTAGGAGATAATATAGAAATAGAAATTGTATAACCTCAAAGACACAATAGCAATATGGTATGAGGGCAGTTAAGGTCATTGGATTTTATTTATAGTACTTAAATATTTGGTTTATTGTTTTGTTAAAACACACACGCACACAACAGAATTTGGCATGATATCACAATCTTGCAATACCACTGAAAGTGGCTGAGGAAGACAGACTGCAAGTCTGAGTCTCTCCTGTACAACTTAATGAAGCTCTGTTTCAATATAAAACAAATGGAGAGAGAGAGAGAGAGAGAGAGAGAGAGAAGAAAGAAAGAAGAGGGAGGGAGTGTTTGGTTGGAAATTTAAATAAGTGATAGAACATCCATAATGTCGGGGGTTTAGCTCAGCAGTGTTAAGTGCCTGCTTGGCAAACATGAAGTTATGTGTTCGATTTTTGGTACAAAAAAAATTATGTAAGATATAAATTGGCACTTTGAATATCAACACTAAATATAATATGTTAATATTATTAAGGATTTGAAAATTTATTAACAAATATAATGATACAGGTCATATATCAAGAAACCTAACAAAAAAGTTACCATTGATGAGAAATAAATGTAAAATATAGTGAAGTGTTGTAAACTGGAGAAAGGTGTTTTGATCTGGAGAACTCAGGAAAAGCACAGCACACAGTAGTTGAGAATCCAGACTACATGAAGTGCATTAGTACAGTGTGATACATCATGGTTTTGGAAATCTGAAAGCTAATTTGTGTTATACAAAAGTTGAAGAAAAGTTGACCTTCTGAATGAAATAAAATGTTTCAGTATATGGCATTTATATATTCATCTCTCTATCGTAACACAGCAAATATTTTAAGAAATTTTTTTATGGAATGGAGACTCCTGAAAACAATCTGCCTAAGGCCCATTAAAGTCACACTCGCAGCGTGGTCTGCTGGTGGGATTCTTACGCTCACTCTACCTTTTCCTATACGTGGAATGCAGACTCTCCACTCTTCAGTCACCTAGACAATTACTGACAATAATTGGACAGTTTTCGTAATGTATTTGTGAGGATAAAGTGAATCATCACATATAAATTTCTTAGAGGTCTGGGATAGAAAATGGAATTAAAATTATATGCAATGATAGTTCGATCTGCCTTTAAGATTAACTGTGATGGAGAAAAGCAGTTGGGAAGTTTGGAAGAATATTGACTGTGACAATTGAATAAAGGTGTGTGTTTTAAACTGAACAGCAACAGCCTGAATATGGTGCTTGATTATGGGTGATGTTCAGCACTGGGTTGGAACGCTGAGCATTTTGTAGCCTTATAGATTAAGACAATGGAGAGGCATTAGAGCAAAGAAAGGGAAATTGGCCACAGTATCAACGAGGACTTTAAGTGTTGGAATAAGGTGTAGAATAACGTTAGAACAAGGTGTAAAAAGAAGAAGAATAACACTGGATAGGAATAGAGGAACACTTTAAAAAGACCAGATCTGAGAATTTCATTGATTTTAATGCCAATAAGAAGGAAGCAATCAAGTTGAATATTTTAGAGTAACTACTTTCTGAAGGAAACCTAACTTGTTTCTTAATTAAATAAAAGTTGGAGCTTAACTTGAGACATTTGAAGGTTTTTTTTCTAAACCTGGAACCTGTATTTGTCAACTTTATAACTTAATTGGGCTGCTATGCTGACAAATTGATTTTTCTTGCTCCTAATTTATTTAATTCAGTTTTCACAATTAGGCAAGCAATTAATCAATGGTGCAGTCATTAAGATTCATTGCATTGAAATGGTGTCTTGACAATCACCCTAAAAGGTACCGCAATTTATCAGAAAGGAGACACCCCTGAAGATAGGAAGTAGATTATACGTAAGATAATTGTAAGTACTGTTTTCAAATTTTAACCTCACCTAAAATCATTACGTGAAACTGAAATGAATATTTTGTTTTACTTTAATTTATCTTCATAATTTATTGGGAAATAAAGTAATATTATTATTAAGAGCAAACACTGCATAATTGTGGTGAGAAACAAGGAAATGAAAGAATAACCATCTGAGCTATTGCTTATTTACTTATTTCCAGTAATAAGGAGGAATAGAGCTTCTAGCCAGCTGAGATTTAAGTGTAGAGTAATAAATTTCTTTGTAAAATATTAAATTATGAAAATATTTTTATTATATTTTATGTAAAAGTTGATTTGAATACTGGAAATATTATGGAAAATGGGATGTCTGAATTTGAGTGATTTCTAACTTATAGAAGTTTTGTGTTCTTGAAAAAATAACATTTTGCTGTACTCTCTTATTCATGACTATTGTAAATTTTAATAACACACAGGAAAATAGTTTATAAATTCACTGATATAAAATTCAAAACACTTATTAAGATAATGTTACCTTATTTCATATCATATGTAGTTATACTATTCAATTTAGCACAATTAAAGGTTATAGGGAAAACTGCTTCTTGTGTAATTTGTGTGATTATTTTAATAACATGAAGTTAATGCATGTATGTACACATAATAGGAATGATACTGCTTTTTTTCATCTTTTATTATCCAGCCTTTACCAAAATTGATACTTAAAATGTTTGGAGGCAAAATTCTACTCTCTTATTTTTCTAATATTTCCTATCCTATGTTTCAGTTAAACTACCCCAACCTTAAAACCAAAATCACTCTCACTCTAAGGGTTTTCTACCTGGGATCCTTGCAACTATCCACGAAGATTTATTACTTGTATAGTTGTCATGCTGGATCTGTTTTATTGTTGTTTGTTCCTTTGCTGGAATGTTCCCTTTGCTAGATTGGATACTGGGAAAGAACCTCCAACTTTTCTATAGTTTTGTTTTATCAGTCTTCCAGCACTGTGTTTAAGTCAAGGATTTGAAGGTATCTTCTAAGAATCTTAGTGAAATATGTTTAAATCAGAAGTTACTTTGTCAGAATATTCAAGCAATATATATATATCTTTATACATTTATTTTTTAAAAATTCAAGTATAAATCCTTCTCAATGATCAGCATTTTTGTTCATACTACTGAACTACAGCAGGCTGATCCTAAAATATTCTCTACTTTGAGGTAATATGTGTATTAAACACAGGTGAATTGCTACACACCAAAAACACTTTCTGTAACACTTACTGTGAGCTTAGTGCTTTGTAACCTCTACATGGTTGACCAGGAAGCTGAACAGTGAATGCAGAAATGTTGATGCTGTGATTCCGCAAAGGCTCTTCTTCCTCCTGTACAAGAAACCCAGAGGACGAGTGTTCCTCTCCATAACAGGGACTGTCTGCATGTTAACCGACAATACTGAGTACTAATTACTGCTTTGAAAAAGCTACCGATAAGAACTCTCAGAGTTTCAGAGCTGTTTTCTTTTTCCTGTGAGATATATATATATATATATATATATATATATATATATATATATATAAAATTTATAGACATATATATAATTATTATTTTTAGGTATAAAAGCACAGTGCCTACATTATGTTGATGCAATTGGTTTACCATGAAGCTACTTATATCAATACTTTTCAAAGCTCTCATAGTTGATTCACATACCTTTAAAGTAATAGAGGACCATTGTCCTAGAGTTTCTAATCAGGGACTTAAAGTTGACTGAATGAGGCCTATAGTCATTAGAATTTCATTAAATATTCTTACATTGTTTCCAGGTTGTCCTATTGGAATATGAGTAGACATACATCTACACACATACACCATGAGTGATGCTTCATTTGACTACTGGAATACATTGTCACTTTGATTGACATAGTATACAGCAAGAAATAAAGTATGTTGATGTCAGAAATATGGGTAACAAATAAAGAAATGCTTAAAATTGTCTCATCATAGGATTTTTTCCAGGCCACACTGCAGGGAGCAGTGCAGGGAGAATCCAGGTTGGATATTTTATGTGTTGAGAAGGTGAAGGTAAGAGCCAGAAGTCTAAGGAAAATAGAATCCCTCGAAGAGATGAACAGATTATGAAAGAGAAAAAGGTTATTTCCAGAGATCAGAGAGTCTGCAGAAGAATTCTCCAGGAGGACTCAGGAAAAGACTGATCAGAATATATATCAATGAGCAAACTGCCTGAGGTACACTTGCCGCTCTCGGTCTGTCTTTTTGCCTCTGCCTAATCTCCCCCCCCCCGTGTGTGTGTGTGTTTGTGTGTGTGTGTGTGTGAGAGAGAGAGAGAGAGACAGAGAGAGAGAGAGAGAAAAAAGAGAGAGAGAGAGAGAGAGAGAGAGAGAGAGAGAGAGAGAAGGGGAGAGAGAGAGGCCATTCACAAGGATTTGAAAAAAAAGATGAGTACTCACACAGTATCTCAGCAAACTATTCCCTCAACTCAGTTTGGAAGATTTCATAATGTATGAGAAACTGATAGAGGTGTATAGGAGGTTCTTAACCCTAAGCAGACCATAATTGAGTCTACACTGAGCCTTGCCCTGGATCTTACTAACAATTTTTATATGCTTCAATAGATTACACTTTCACTGAACAACCAGTCCCCACAACAAATATTTATGAATATAAATATATCTAGCATTCAGTTGAATAAAATTCATGATGTCCAGTATACTGTCAAATATTAGATATACAATGTATACCCATAAAAACAATAAATAATCAAACAAAATCAATATAGAATTCTGACATGGTTATCATAATTATAGGCAAGTATATTAAGAGTTATTACTAAATATATACTGAAAAATAAAAATTAAAATAAATAAAATAAAATAAAAATAGATGCATAAAAGGTATTTCAATAGTCAGTTTCTAGAGATGAAAACCATGATGGCAGACATAAAAAGTATAGTAGACGTTTTTTCTTGATTATAGGACATGGCAAAAGAAAATATTTTGAACTTGAAATCATAATAATAAAATTATTCAAAAAAGTCACAGAGAAAGCAAAGATGAGTGAAAACTTGCAACATGTTCAGGGGTTTAAAATGCAAGAAATCAGAGCCTTAAAGATGAAGAGAAACAAAATACACTTGAAGAAATAATAGTAAAGTGTCAATAGATTTTGTGCAACTTATAAACTCAGTATCACAAAGAGCTCACTGAAATCTAAGCCCCAGAAGTTCTGAATATATCATCTCTCAGAGTGCTTGTAATGAATAGGTACAATATTTGAAACTGAAAAACACTCTTGGCTGCATTTACCAAATTCTAATCATAGTCTGTCATAAAACTAACTGTATGTTATAAATGTATCAAGGTCTGTAAGATTAAGTTAATTCTGATAAAAAACTTTTGTCTTGATATCCTTGTCTTTCTATAGTTAAGCAACATGAAGTTACAAAGTTTAAGTAACTTTCCTATTACTGCTTACCTTTCTACTGTGGTCAAACATTAATTCTGGTCTAAAGAAAAATCATGATAGTGAAAATTTTATAGATCCATTTGAGATAGTATGTTTTTGAGTAAATAAAGAAAAAAATGGTGCATTATTAGTAAAAACTTCAATGAAATGTGCTTTCAAGAAGCAGATAAATGAACTCCCCATAATGAAGTGTGCACAGTGTGGAACAGGATAATGACAATATTTTAGAAGTTGTATCAGTGCTTTCAAGTTTGACAAACTGCTGTACAACTGTCTTTCCAATAAATTATCTCATTTAATACTCCTCAAAGCTTCAGAATTGAGGCAAATGAAACTGAAAGAAGTTCATTTGCCTTAGGTGATACAATCAGTGCAATTTGGTAGCTGATTTTAGCTTTCTAGTTAATGTTTTTGTCGCACTGGGAATCGAACTCAGGATTTTGTATTTGCCAGGAAGGTGATGTGCTCTGAGCTATATTCCCAGCCTCAAGTTAATTTTTTAAATTAAGATTTATTTTTTGTTAAACAGTATGTGAAATGCTTAATAACAGTGTTTTTTATTAAAGAACATTATTCACTGAAATAATTTAGCTTAATTTAGGAGAATATTTAATATAAAGACATTTCAAAAATAGGCATTCTCAAAAGCAGGCATTTCTCCTAAGTGATGTTCATGTCTTGCTAGTTCATCTGTGAAAATGAAAAATAACTAATAAAAGGAAGTTTTAGGGCAATGTAATACAGACTTATCATTTAAAATGATAGTCATTACATCAGAACTGATTATAATTTTTCAGTAAACATCATGCTTGACTATGAAATCTGCTACATTGGATTTTCCAAAAATTAGAGCCATTCTTGGCTTTGCCAGTTTTAACAAACGAACTTTGTAGAATTACAATGTGAGAGAATTGCTGATGGTTGAGTCAATAACCATGAGGTCCACGAAACAAACACCACATGGGAGATAATTCACAGCAGCGCCACAGCAATATAAAAAATGTTTACAAATATCAACTGGTATCTATATGTGGCCAAATGGTTAACTGCATTCTATTTGAGCAGCTATCTCTGGCTGCATGATTATGCTAGGCAAAACTTTGAGCCATCTATGTCTAGTAAATACAAACATTATTATTAAATCTCCCTCACAGAATCAATTTTGCTTGATTCATACTGTTTTGTTATGCTTTTAAGAAATGTTTTCTACAAAGCATTGTGAAACATTAGACTCTTTATTTTTGAAGAAATGATATGTATTATGTATATATGGGTGAATATACATGTATATTGTGTACAAATAGTATTTATTAATCTTATTTTAAAATTTCATCTAGGGGCTGGGGATTTAGCTCAGTGGCTTAAGCGCCTGCCCTGCAGGAGCGACGTTGTGAGTTCAATCCCTGGTACCACAAAAAAAAAAAAAAAAAAAAAAAAAAAAAAAAAAAAAAAAAAAAAAAAAAAAAGAGAAAAGATTGACCAAAATTATGTGCAAATATGCAAAATTCTGAAAAATTTCATGAGGACATGTTGCAGTGTTCAGTCAGTGGTAAAAATTCCAAAGGATCACAATGATATACTACTTCCTGAGATATATAAACCTGTGGAGACCAATGTCATGACCTTGATGATTTACTTATGCACTAAAAGAATAAGATTCAGTGTATTTATGACTTTAGAACTTTACAGAAAAGAGGTCTAGGAAGATGAACTTATTGTACATAAATGAAGATTCAATGCTAAGTCCATTAGTTGCAGTAATATATGTCATGGCAGGCTATTTATTTTGCTTGTATATTGCAATCTATGTAAGGATATTAAGGTAATGAAAAAGTAAGTAAGGTCACTATGTCTAGTGTTCATGAAGATCGCCTAACAAGGATGACAGAAGCACAAATGACATAACCAGGGCATTCACTGTGAAAAGGAGCAGGCCTCTCATTTTCTAACTGCTCTTAACACAAAGACTTATGGAATCTTGATAAACAAAACAGCATCTCAGCTCTCACTTTGACTATGTCCTGAGTAAAAAGAGAGCAGTAGCTAGACTCTGTAAGAATTTTTTCTGACCAAGCAGTTTAACCCTGAAAACCAGAAACTTCTGGTTTTTGAAATAACAGTAAATCCTACAAAGGGAAAAAATTGCTTAAGTTGTTCATTACTGGTAAGTACAGTCCAGAGTTTGTAAACCTCTTAAAGTCTAGGCTCTCCACACCTGTGCAATGGAATGATCCCAAATTATTACTGATTTGCAGCAGCTGCTACAAATCACTACTGCCAGGAGACAAATTTGTTGTCGGTAAGGAAAATTTCTGCCAAGCGTCCTGTCTAAAAAAAGAGATTAGGTGATTTTTACAGTTGCCTACATTATTAAATCAGAACTGATAAATCTACTTGCCAATTTTCACTACTGTCATTCAAAATACTTTGAATTTTCAATATCTCTGGGAATCAGTTGTTTCTATAGACATTTTGTTGATTCTAAAAGATACCAACCTTCAGGTTTTAAGTTGTGGACATTGTATTATTTAGAGAATTTGTCACAGCCAGATTTTTCAATTTTCACTCCCACTGTTCTCCTACACATAAATATGATTTACAGATAAATTTAATGCTCAATATAATTTTATATTGAAATTTCAAGACGATTTGAGGTATTTAATATCTAGGATATTCCTAAGTAACTCAAAAATAAAGAGTAAATCTGTGGACATTGATGAACTTTCTCATGTAGATTTAAAGATTACCCCTGCCACTTAATAGCATCATCGTAACCCAATCAGTTATATTCCATACTATTATATTATTGGTGGTTTGAGAAGATAATACCAACCTTAGCTTTACTAAAGTATCAGAGATAAAGAATTAATTCAGCCAAATGTATTGAAATATCTATTTTTCACAATTTTTACCTAAATTGTCAGGAAATCATACTACTGCTACCTTCAGATATAGTATTCAGACACGGACCACTATTCATCTTGTCCCAAAGCTGTTTCCCACACAGAGTTAAGTGCAGAGCCCCTATAACTTTATTTACAGAGCAGGCCCAGTTATGGCTCTCTCAGCTACACTACAATGGCCTTCTAAATGAACAGCACGTACCTTACCTGGATCTTGCCTAAGATGTTCATCAACAAGAACATTAAGACAGAATGGGAAGAACATTTCTGATGTTCTGTCCTGCCCCAATCCAAGTCCTGCTTTGTATAATTATTTATTCAAAGACAAAATTTTTAACTGTCCACAGGTTACATCTTTGACCTTACACTCCACTGCAATCCCCCTTTTCCTCTGTGCTCTAACTCCCAGAGTCTCTTTGATACACCTGGGGCGTGTCAAAGTGCATTTAATTCCAGGGGTCTTATCACTGGGTATTCTCTTCTGCCTGACAAGTTCTCCATTGAAAATCTGTATGAATGACCCCGTTCCTACCTTACTTAGAAAGCTTTGCTCAAAAAACATCTTTTCAAATGTCTATCCCAGCAACTTCCTAAAGCACTAATGTTTCTGCCCCTCACCTTCCTGTCACATCTAATATAGTTCATAGTCCTGTTTTCATTTTGTTAAAGATGACTAATCTTCTGACGTATTATAATTATGTATATACTATGCTTGGAATTTATTGCCACCCACATGCTCTCAACTGAAGTACCACTAATCATAAATCTTAGTCTCCTGCAGTCACTAGTACAGTCCAAATGATTGTTGATGCATTAAATCAATGAATTAATTCATTATAATCTTTTATGTATAGCATATTATTTTGTTTTACTTGCTTAAATCATTAATAATTTTCATAAGTGTTCTTATTTAATTTTTAAGAAGTACAAGTAGCATCTTTATAAATTACAGATTCTTATTTTGATATAGGGGAAACTCTCAACTTGCTAGATGTCAAATATGCTGAGTTTGTGTCCCCTGAAATGGAAGAGTGAATTCTAAAGAATTAATAGATAAAAAAGTGTAAAAGACTTATTGAGATAGAGCATCAGAGGCAGAAGGGAGCCTAAAAATGGATTGCCACTGAGGTCGCCTTTCTAAGACTGTCCATGTGGGTCTGCTCATCACATCATTAAGGCTGACCTTCAATAGACCTAACTCCAGCCACAATTCTCATTCTTTATTTTTTTTTTTTGCTGACTTCCTTGAAAGTCTAGCCCTTCTCTGATGTATATTAATTTCTATCTAAATTATATGCCTATAATAGTTTCAGTATTAATTTAGATAATCTTTATCCAAATCAGACACCAGAATATGCATAGTTTTATAATGCATGGAGAAATGGACATCCTCAGATCACATTCATTCCTAATATTTTCGTGAACGTTTAAATCATGGACTTCTCATTTTAGTCAGTACTGAAAGCAATATATTATGTCTCAGATTTTAAGAATCAAAGAATTATAGTGGCATCTGTAATGGTTGATACATGTGTCAACTTGAGGAGTTTAGAAGTTTAACTGAGAGACTCAGCAGGGATCCAGGGTTCTTAATTTCTAAATACCTTCATCCTGTGCAAAGGGGGCAAGGGGATTTTGTGAGTGCTATACCTGCCCTGGGGTGGGGGGTGGCTGCATACAGTGTAAGTGAGGAAAACAAGCTTGCTCTTCTCTCCTTTTTGTTCTGGCTGCTGCCTTGAAGTGTTATCCCAGTGCTATGCCACCGTGTCTGGGAACCAGCCGATTAAGAACTAAAACCTCCAAAAGATGTAAGCTAAATAAACCTTTCCTTCCTTCATTTTGGGTGTCAAGTATTTTGTCCCAGCAATTACTTTTCCCAGGAAAAGTAATTAAGATAGCATCTTTCAAAATTTTTTTCTTCATCAAATGCTGCATTTTATAATACAATCCTGACATGTATATATCAAGTAATCCATGACTGATCATATTCTTTGCCAAAATATAAATTCAAAAGCTTATAAATATTGAAATAAAAATTATCTGACAATAATATAATGAAATGAGAAATTTAGAGGCCTCAAGATACGTTACCCCAAAATAGGACACACTGGCACTGGAGAATACAGCACATGAGAGAATGTTTCCCAGAACTTTTCTCACTGTTTTTCTCTGAAACAGCCACAGAAAACTTCTCTGACTTTCCCATGGAAAGCATAAAAGCAAAAAGCAACCAAGAAGAATCTGAAGAAGGAAGCCTTGCCACCCCCTCCACACCACCCCCACTTCATTTTCATCAGGCAGTACCCCTTTTATACAACCGTACTTCTATCTATGACTGCCCACTCTTCTGTAAATCTTATGAGAGCAAGACATGTCTTTGTAAAAATCACTGTTACTAACTACACAAAATAGAACAGAATTTATCGTGTGTTCTTATTTCTAAGGAATGCTGTAACAAAGGCTTTTTACAGGCATCTTTCACCATGGTTCAGTGGGCATCCATTTAGTACATACACTGCGTCTAAAAGAGGCAGCTATTTTGCATGTGGTTTACAGAATTGGTTTCCTTTTTGTATGGTATTGAAACAAATCATACCTACTATGAGTTTCACTGATGTGCATGTCACACCAGTCATTCTGTTGTTTCCCCATCAGTAAAAAGAAATAACAGCATCATTGGGTTATGATAGGAATGAAATGTGACTAAACATATGAAATGTTTAACATGTTACTATAATAAATGTGAATTGCAATTGTATTGTAAGAGCTGAAAACATCTGCTTTCTGGGATATTACATGAAAGGAATATTTAAAAATGAATATTGGAAGAAGATATGTTTCAATATCTGAACTTAAAGATATTTGTGTTTTTATTGTTTTTAAAGAGCACTTCAGCTATTCTAAACAAAAAGGTTGATTTTAATTAAAATGTATGTATTCACATATGCTTACCTTTCAAGCAGCTTGAAATGAATTAGAGTACTGTTATGTAAAGAAAATAAAATAAAATAAAAATAAACTATAACATTAGTTAAGTCTACAGGGCAAAGACCAGCAAGACAGATTTTTATTCTTAACTCCTAGAATCAGTATTATTACCCAGGAATATAGAACACTTAATAAATCACGAGGTGTATAAAATTAATGACTCAGAAAAAGGCTTAAATCCTCAACTCATTTAAAAAATCCGTCGTTAACATGAAAAATGCAAGAACAGTGGATAACTTGGAAGTGAAGAAGACCTTGTTGAATTACTTATTGACAAACAGAAGATAACAAAGTACTTGGCTCATATTGAAATGAGTGTAAACAAGCAGGATGCATAACTTGCAATCCAGAGAAAATTAGAAAATCTGCTTACTCTGTAGAGTTGTATTTTAAAAGCCAAGGAAACCAGGATGATTTATTAAAATGGAACTGGGTGAGGGAGACATGAAACAGCTAACGATTTAAATATTTAGTGTAATGATGAGGTACTAATAAAATACATATGTTTAGAGGTCAAATTGCAGCTTCTAATTTTCAACTAAAAATAGTAGAGACAAAAAATACTCACAATTTCAAATACTAACACTAAGGAAATCAGCATAGCACAATGTACTTAATTTTGAAATTGACAGGATATATGTGATGGTTAACCTTAGATGTCAGTTTGACTGAGGTAAGATATACCTACAGGAGCTAATGAAGCATCATTATGGGGGTGTTTCTATGTTTCCAGAAGAAACTGAGTGTGCATCTGAAAGTACTAAATGATGAACTTCTGTCTTAAGTGTGTGCAGGCAGTATTCTGTTAGCTGCAGGCCTGACTGAATCAAAGAAGAGGGAACAAGAATTAATTTCTCTCTGTTTTAGAGCTGCAAGTTCACTTTTCTTCTCTTTGACATCAGAACTCCAATCTCTCAGGCCCTCAATGTTTAGCATCTTTACTAGTGGCCCTACAAGTCCTCAGGCCCCCAGTTTGGGATCGATAATGTGCTTCCTGTCTCAGAGGCTTTTGGAGTTAGCCTGAGACACACTATTAGCATCCCAGAGTCTCCAGCTTATAGGTAGCCTCTTTTGAGACTGCTTGATCTCAAAAATGCATTAGCCATTTCCCTTTTTATATCATCTACCTATCTATCCCTCTATATATCTATCGATCTATCTAATATCTATCTATTGGTTCCAGTTATCTGGAAAATCCTAAGTAACATTATTTATCCTTTAAGTGGAGGCTATTTGGTTTCATCGATACACACAAACATAGGTTTAGTATGGTGTGCTGAATAGGTCTGTAGTTCCACTACTATAAGCAGCTAAATTAGACAAAAATTAATATATAATCAGAAAGGCTGGGACTCTCAAGGAAGTCAGTGCAGAAGATGAGAACATATCAAAACTGGGGCTGGAGGTGTATCTGAAGAAGGCAAGACTCCAGATTAAATTTGAAATGGCCAGATTTACATACTTGCATAAGAGAAGATCAGAAGCTTGAAATGATACTGCAATTTGTAGCACCCTTTTGGGATTTTCCATAGAAATAGATTATTAGCTCACTAGTACTGGTCCACTTTCCTCCAGGCACTAAGACTAAGCCTAAGACTAATAAGACTAAAGACAAGACTACTATAGAATATTGATCAAGATTAATGATATCACCCACATGCTATATGTCCTGCTCCCCTATTGGAGCTATATCAGCCAAGCAACTATATTTGTAATCTTATTGGTAGCTTATAATTTGACCCACACTGTACTCACCTTGTGACCCTGTCCTATAAAACATTCCTAGAGAGATGACCTATTCAAGACCCTATTCATGAACCTATTCAAGACCCTTTCTGTCTCTCAGGAGCTATTTTGACCCTTCTGTTTTCCCATAATTCTTTCCTATTCTTAACCACCTTTGTCCTTTGGAATTCCTTCTTCAATTTCAGTGGACACAAACTCAGCACATCTGACATCTAACAGGTTAGGAGTTTTCTCTCAACTACACCACCAGCACTCTGAAAAGCAAAGGTAGTAGGTTTGCAATTTTAAACTAAGCCTGGGCAACTTACATAATTGTGAGAGCCATACTCAAAACTGAAGAAAAAGATGGAGAGGGAGGGGATGGGAAAGAGCTGGGAGCGGGGAGAAGAGAAAAAGAAAAAAGAAAACCTGAAGAATTAGTTTAGTGTCAAGTCTTTGGTTTCAATCCCCAACACAACAAGGAAAGAAAAAGCGAAGGCTTAAATTCAGGAATAAATAAAAAACTAAGAAATTCTTTCCCCCTACTACATCTCCCCATTGCAGTCCTCTGACTCAGAAATTCAAGAATAGTACCTATAACCAGCCTTCCCATAGAAACAACAATCATCAAATAGCACACATAAAGTCAAAACAAGGACAAATTCACAAACACTTGTAAAAACAGGGAAGGAGTTACTCATTTCAACAAATACTATAGCTGAATTGAGAAAATATTTTTCTCAACCTCTGATTTCTCTCACTGCACACACTCTGGTGGAAGAATATTATGTTCTGAGTGTTCAATTCTGCACACCAGGTAGGAATGCACCCTAAATTAGTTCACACTCTTAATTCCTTTACTGAGGTGGTGCCAATGCCTGATCACATCATGATCACCTGTGGGCTCTGAAAGGAAAATATGGGGCCAAACTGAATCAATGTAGAAGCGGATCAAAATCTTATGTCTGAAGTCTTGTGAGTTTTCTTTTCTCCTTCTGTCCTGTTTTGTTTTTGTAACAGAGATTCTGAGGTCCAAGAAAGTTTTAATTGTAGCATCCTTTATACATACATCCTGTATGCCTGGAATACCCTGAAAGAGCTTGAGATCAGTAACAACTCTTCCCCATAGACCATTGGTTTATTTTGTTTTCTATTATTAGCAAACATGACACTTTGAATTCTGACAAATGTATAAACACTACTGGTAAAAACAAATCAAATTCACTGTTATTCCTCAGATTTGAGACACTGTTATTTCTTGGCCCCTTATTATTTTGAATAATTATGCCTTCCTTTCTTATTTTCATCATTGGTGGAGAAATGCCAGAGAAATCTAGTTTCTTCTT
Organism: Dolichotis patagonum; assembly: GCA_004027295.1. Classification (NCBI taxonomy): domain Eukaryota; kingdom Metazoa; phylum Chordata; class Mammalia; order Rodentia; family Caviidae; genus Dolichotis; species Dolichotis patagonum. Next base: position 2,222 of record PVJX010005724.1, on the reverse strand, counting down.
CAAATTAAAATAGTTCTCATTATTTTCTATGATTAGTCTGTTACAAATCTCATGAATTTTGCTATTTGTTAGCTACTGACTCTTCACCTGATGCATCACAATCACAGCCTCTTTGATTTCCTTGTGTCTCATTTTCACACTCATTCCTTTCACTGCACCTAAGCACTGACAAGCTACTATATGATTTCACTGCCTCAATCTGAGTTTATCATCATGCTATTTAAAATCATTGAAAATCTTCATAATATTTAATGCAAAGTTTTCCCTTTTATTTCCTAAAATGTTGAAACACTGTCAGCAGTATGCTTTCTCCTGTCCAAATCACTACTCTTGAGGTTTCACAGACACCAGAAAATTACAGGTTACAGGAACTTACTGAAAAGGTCTGAGAAACATTTGAGGCAGCTGAAAGCTGAGGTTGACTGCGCTGAACTTTTGTTCTCTTCTGTTGGGGACTACAGGCAACCCTGACTGTACCTTTTAGAGAAGGCAAAGGTAGGAAGGCTTAGAGTCCTCATTACCTCCTTCCCCACTGCAGTGGAGCAATGACAGTGTGTGTAGGCACTGCTAGTGACAGGTTATTTCTGGCAACAAAACAATCTTACTGAGAATGTGATGAAACTTGTTTAAAACCACATGCTCCCTAGGACCCCTTTTATACTTTTTCCTCTCTCCTACACCCATCACTTCCTACACTTGATGGTGGATTGTAGATTTTAAAAACTGCTCCTTTTTGACGACACCCATCTCTCGAAGGCTGAATTTCTGACTTAAAATGTCGCATGAAATGATGGCCTTTTGGAGTGTCATACTAGTTTTACTCCTGAACACCTCACAGTTCTCTTTAAAGGTCTCTTGAAGATTATAGACACATTAGTCTTCTCTGAAACATTACTTCCAGGAAAACTTGAAATCAGGCATGAAAACATTAGACAATGGAGAGTAAAACTAAATGTAAAATAGGATATTTAGCAAATAATATTCAAGTGTAACAAAGAATTATACAAATATGCAAATAAATTTCAGTAGTATACACAAAATTAAACCAGGGAAATATTTCTAAAAATGAGCATAAAGACATAAATATCTAAGTATCAGAAATATTAGTTGTGATAAATACAGTTGAATGTACCACAGTAATGTTCAGAAAAAATAAGATCCATATAATAAATTAATGATTTCAAACCTTATTTCTAATAATTCATCTTTAAGGAGAAAAAAATTAAGAGAATTGAAAAATATAAGACTTTTTTTCTCTGATTCCAAGAGCAGAATATACATCATTTTAAACACATAAAACTTTTTGAAAATAGGACTGTGTCAAGACACAAAAGAAATCTGAATTAATTCCAAAAGTTGAACGCCATCAAAATGCTTTTGTTACCATAAGACAATCATATTACATTTAAAGAAAAACTAAACTTTCCCACATATTTTAAAGTGAATAATGTACGAAAAAATAAAGTTTCTGTTTTAAAGGAGATCCTCATTTAGGTCACAATACTTAGTTCAAGGCAATGTGAATATTACCGTGAAAATTTTATGGCTTTTTATTTTATAAAAAAAGGTAAAAAAATTTGTAACAAAGTAATAAGAGAATAGCAATAGTGCATATATTGCATTATTTACAGTACAAGATACAGGCATTAAAATTTCTCCAATCGATATTAGTGCAAACCTTTCTTTTCAAGGAACTAAAAGACACTAATAGTGCAATGACTTGCATTTTTCTCCCTTTTCCCTTCCATCCTTTCTCTTTTCTCCCATCTTTTCTCTTTGCTCCCATCCTTATTTTTGGTTTTGATCAATTTCTTCCTATTCACAGTATCTATTATGCATTTATACTTTATTTACTCTTTCTGTTTCTCACACCAAGGAGACAATAAGATGCTTGCACATGTGAGTCTTTTTTATTTCATTTCTGGTTATTGTCTTAAATTGCATTCATTTCCCTATAAAAGTTTCAAGTTTGTCCTTATTTATTGTTGAGTACTACTCCACTGTTTAAAAATACCACAACTTTTTTATCCATTCCTTGGTTGATGGGCATTTGGGTTGTTTCCAAGATTTACCTATTATAAATTGTACTGCTTTAAACATGAGTGCACATATATCACTATGGTATGATATTTTTAATTCTTCTGCAAAATTACCCAGTAAGAGAATAGCTGGGTAGAATGTAACCTGTAATACTAGCTTTTTGAGAATCTCCATACTGATTT
>PVJX010005723.1:0-82971 GCA_004027295.1 Dolichotis patagonum | reverse complement strand
TTATTCCTGTGGATCCTATGGAGAGGGCTGCATTCCTGAAAATACCAATTAGTCTTGGTAACTGAGGTTTTTGGCTTTCTCTGAAAGTTTGCCCTGAGGCAGGCATCTCACTCACCTCTCCCGAGACCTGGCCCTATTCCTCCCACTTTGCAAATGATGAAACCAAGACTGAGAAATGAAGTAACTTGACTAGGGGGGGGACACAGCTAATAAGTCTCAGTGGTGGCATTGAAATTCCGGTATGTGTGACTCCTAAGTCCTATTTTCTTCTAAGAGCCTATCTTGGTGCTTTACTTGGGGTTTTGGATATGAATGAAGAGGTGGTAGTAGAAGACCTGGCTGAAGCAAAGCCTTGGCTGCCCCAGCCTCTACCAGGGCGTCTGGGAGGAGCCTACAAGTTCGAAGGGATGGTCATCACCTACCGGACAGAAGGAAAAGAACATTGACATTTATGAAGCATGTGCTATGTACAGAACTGAGAAATATGGGACAGGAGGAAAGGTGTTGGGTGTACATCTATAATCACAGCTACTTAGGAGGCTGAGGCAAGAGGGTCCCAAGTTTGAGGGAACCCTTTGCAATTCTGTGAGATCCTGTCTCACAAAGAGAGGGAGGGGAGGAGGAAAGAAGAGAAAGAAAAAAGGAGAGACAGAATGGCAAAAAAAGAGAAGGTCTGGGGATATAGCTTGGTGTGAAAGCTGTGGGTAGAATCCCCAATACTGCAAAAAAAGGAGGGAAAAGAGAGAGGGGTCCCTTTTGTGCAACTGTGTGTTGAGCTTTGGTGCGTGTTGGTTTGGGGACATAGAAAAGCATCAAATCATGGCTATGCAGCAGGCAGTTGAATATTCAAGTCTAGCTCTCAAGAAAATGTCACAATTGGAGAGGCAAATTTGGCCTGCAGGGCAGGTCAGAATAGGAAGGACGGCCAGGACACGCTGAAAGGAAGGGCCCAGTGTTCCACAAATCTGAGAGCAAAGGCCAGGTTAGGCCCAGAACAGCATGTGATAAGCAGAGTTCCCCGAGATGCGCACACGTGGCTGGGTCACGACCCTGACACTGTTGCCAGGTACCTGAATTGCAGGCAGTTCAGCACCGGCAACACTGCACAGAAAAAACACTGCCGCGGACCTGGGAGGGGTTCTTGAGCTCTGAAACTGACTGAAGAAGCTAGGGAGTCCCTGCAGGTCTGTGGAACCAGCTCCCATGATGAATGCAGGACCAGACAGTCACCGAGCTTCATGGTGAAGGAAGAGCCCAGAGCTCCTGGCATGGGGTGAACTAGCTTGCATTGGGCGTGGGAGGCTCATTTTGCAGGAAGCAGAACATAACTCTTAGAGTAGAACTAGAATGAGGAGTTTGCTGCTGTCTAAGTCAGTTCCTTTGTTCTGCCAGGTCACAGATTTTCAGTCTGGAGACCATGGTCAAGGGCAAAGGGCCCGGCAGTAGATCCATCCCACTCATTAGTCTCTTCTTGCATCTTATATCATTACCTTACAGCACAAGGAGGGAGCTGAGGAGGAGATGGATAATTCTGTCCTTGGTAGAAAGGAGGACTTGGTTAGCTTTTGAGTAGCGCAGCCTAGGGGCTAGGTGGTATTTGGGAAGGTGGAACAAGTTCGCATCTCGGGAGCTTGTGAGAGGTGAGTGAAAGTTGGACAAATAGCAGGGCAGGGCTGGTGCTATGACAGTGACTCAGCCCTGTCTGGAAGTTATGGGATGGAAGCAGAGCAACAAGAGAGGCAGGGAAAATAGCTGAGAAGGGAGGTGGCCCAGAGAAGCTGAGCAGTTGACAGATCTGAGGTATTTGTGAGGCAGGCAGCAGGAGGGAAGGGCATCTTGGAGTTGGAGATCTGGGAGAAACAACAGCTCTCAGTGACAACACATTCCAGAGCCTGGCTTTGCTGGTGGTGGCTTGACATGGAGGAACAGAAAATCAGGGTGAGGGTGTGATGAATTGTGAGGTAGCTGTCACACTTACGATGTCCTGCTGAGTAGAATTCTGTCCAGAGGTGGTTAAGAGGTGGGTAGTAGGAGAACTGGTTGAGGCAAAACCTTGTTTACCCTTGTTCTCAACAGGTTGTCTAGGAGGGGAAACCTGGAGCCTGCTGGTTAGAAGGTATGGCCATTCTTTTTTTTTTGAGACAAGGTCTCTCTATGTAATTCAGGTTGGCCTTGAGCTCACTTTGTAGCCCAGGCTGGTCTCAAACTCGCAACAATGCTCCTGCCTCAGCCTCCCGAGTGCTGGGATTACAGGCGTGAGCTACCACGCCTGGCAGTATGGCCATTCTTTAGCCAGACAGAAGGAAAGAACATCAACATTGACGAAGCACCTGCTGTGTACCAGCAGTCAGGGTTTCTGCATATATACATGTGGGATTGAACTCAGGGACTCAGGGGCCCTATACCCCTGAGTAATGTTCCCAGCCAGCCATTTATTTATTTATTTATTTATTTTCCATTTTTTTAACTTAAAGAAGTAAAAAAAATAAAAAAAGAGAAAAAAGTAGAATACACAATTCAAAAGAAAATTAACATCATAAAATCCCTAGTTGATATTGTCATCTTAGCAATAGTTGTTAAAGTTCCAAAATCAAAGCATAAAAAGTAGCTAGACACTCAAACATTGACAGTGCAAACCTTTCTGTTCAATGATCTAACAGAAATTTAGTAATATGGTCATCTATCTTATACATGATGCATACTGTTATATCCTTTAGAGCACTTTCCTTCCCTTTCACTTTTACAATATCTATTATATTTTTTGGATACCATTATCCTGTCAGTTCTTCTTATTTTTTACACTAGAGAGACAATGTGATATTTATTAATGTGAGTCTTGTTTATTTCACTAATGAGGATATTCTCAAGTTGCCTCCATTTACCTATAAAGGCCTCAAGATCACCTTTTTTATAGCTGAATAGTATTCCATTGTATAAAAATACCACATTTTTTCCATCCACTCTGTGGTTGATGGGCATTTTGGTTGTTTCCAAGAGTTAGCTATCACAAACTGTGCTGCTATGAACATGAGTGCATATATATCACTGTGACATGACCTTTTAAATTTTTCTGGGAAAATTCTCAGGAGGGGAATAGCTGGATTGAATGGAACTTCCAATCCTAGTTTTTTGAGGAATCTCCATACTGATTTCCATAGTGGTTCCACCAGTCTGCACTCCCATCAACAGTGGAGCAGTGTTCCTTTTTCCCTGCAGCCTTGCCAACATTTGTTATCAGTTGTTTTTTTGATGGCAGCTATTCTTTCTGATGTGAGATGAAATTTCAATGCTGTTTTAATTTGCATTTCATGAATGACCAGTGATGGTGAACATTTCTTCATATATTTATTTGCCATTTGTATATCTTCATCTGAGAACTGTGTTGTCATCTCCAATGCCCATTTTTGGAGAGGGTTTTTGAATTTGGGGGGCTTAATGTTTTTCAATTCTTTATATGTTCTGGATATGACCTTTGTCTGAGAGATTGTTGGCTAAAATTCTTTCCCATTCTGTGGGTTTTCCTTTCACTTTGTTGGTGATTTCTTTTGAAGTGCAAAAAATTTTAGTACTATGAGAACTCAGTTGTTGATTCTTTGAAGTATTTCCTGTGTGGTTTACTTTTTATTCATGAATTCTCTCTTTACCCCTATGTCTCCAAGATTTTTACTTACCTTGTCCTCCAGTAGATTTAGTGTTTCTGTTTTAATATTTAGATCCTTGATCCATTTTGATTTTACTTTAGCATTATGGTAATAGGTATGGGTCTAGTTTCAGTCTCCAGCAGGTGGAAAGCCAATTTTTCCAACACCATTTAAAGAGGCTACCTTTTTTTCCAGTGATCATGTTTAGCCACTATGTCAAATCTAAGGTGGATGAGTGTCTTTGTAGTAGTGTTTGCATTTTCTAATCTGTTCCATTGATCCTTAGGTCTATTTCTTTGCCAGTACCATGCTGATTTTATTACTGTTGCTTTGTAGTAAGTTTCAAGTCAGGAATTGAGATGCCTCCTGTCTTGCCTTTGTTGCCCAGAATCTCCTTTGCTATTCTAGGTTTCTTCTGTTTCCAGATGAATTTTAGGAATATTTTCTCTAGATCTGTAAGGTATGTTAATGGTATTTTGATTAGGCTTGCATTGAATCTGTATAACAGTTTTGAGAGTATGGTCATTTTCACAATTTTGGTTCTTCCTAACCAAGAGCAAGGAATATCTTTCCATTTTCTAATATCCTCTTCAATCTCCTTTTTCAGAGTAGTATAATTTTCAGCATATAGGTCTTTTACATTCTTGGTTAGGTTGATTCCTAAGTATTCCATTTTTTACACGCTATCGTGAAAGGTGATATTTCCCTAATTTCTCTCTTGGTGAGTTTCTTGTTTGTGTACAGGAATGCTATTGATTTTTGAGTGCTGACTTTGTATCTAGCTATGCTGCTGAATTAGTTTATTACCTCTAATAGTATTTTAATGGAGTTTTTGGGGTCTTCCTTGTAAAGTATCATGTCATCTGCAAATAACGATAATTTAACTTCTTCGTTTCCTATTTTTATTCCTTTTATTTCTCCCTCTTGTCTGATTGCTCTGGCTAATATTTCCAGAACTATATTGAATAGGAGTGGTGATAGTGGACATACTTGTCTTGTTCCTGATTTTAGAGTGAAGGCTTTCAGTTTTTGTCCATTTAGTATAATGTTGGCTGTTGGTTTGTCATAGATGGCCTTTATGAGATTGAGGTACACATTGTCTATTCTGATTTTCTGTAGGATTTTTATCATGAAAAGGTGTTGGACTTTATTGAAAGCTTTTTCTGTGTCTATTGAGATGATTATGTGATTTTTATTTTTGGCTCTGTTGATGTGGTGTATTACATTTGTTGATTTGCGTATGTTGAATCATCCCTGCACTCCTGGAATAAATCCCACTTGGTTATGGTGTATAATCTTCTTGATGATTTGCTGCATTCTATTTGTCAATATTTTATTGAGAATCTTTGCATCAGTGTTCATTAGTAAGATTGGTCTATAGTTCTCCTTTTTGGTTGGGTCTTTCTCTGGTTTTGGTATCAGAGTAAAACTTGCCACTAAGAATAAGTTAGGGAGGACTGCTTCTCTTTCAATTTCATTGAAGAGTTTAAGGAATATTGGCATTAAACCTTCTCTAAATTACTTATAGAATTCAGCTGTGAATCCATAAGGACCTTGGCTTTTCTTTGTTGGTAAGTTTTTAATCATGTTTTTGATTTCAGTAGCAGATATTGAGTTATTCAAAATTGTTATATCTTCTTGATTGAGCTTTGGTAGTTCATATGTTCCTAGAGATCTGTCCATTTCCTCTGTGTTTTCCACCCTATGTGAGTAGAGATTTCAAAGTAGGTATTCATGATCTTTTCAATTTCCATGGAATCTGTAATAATTTCCTTATTTTTCAGTCCTTATTGCATGGATTTGAGTTTTTTCTTTCTTTTTCTTGATAAGATTGGCCAGGGGTTTACCAGTTTTGTTTATTCTCTCAAAAAACAGCTCTTTGATTCATTAATTCTTTGTATTTTTTTTAGTTTCAATTGCATTAATTTCTGTTCTAATCTTTACAATTTCCTCTCTTCTATGAGCTTTGGGTTTGACTTGCTCTTCCTTCTCTAGAAGCTTGAGATGTAGCATTAGGTTATTTATTTGTATTCATTCCATTTTCTTGATGTGACTATTTATTGCTATATATTTCCCTCTTAGGACTGCTTTCATTGCATCCCATAGGTTACAGTATGTTATATCTGTGTTTTCATTGTATTGTAGATATTATTTCTTCTTTAATTTCATCTGTCACCCACTGGTTATTCAGAAGGTTGTTATTTAATTTCCATGTATTTATGCAGGTTTTGCAGGTTTTTTTTTTAACCATTGATTTCCAGTTTTAGTGCCCTATGATCAGATATTATGCATGGGAGAATTTCACTCCCTTTGCATTTAGTTAAGAATGCTTTATGGGATAATATATGGTCCCATGTGCATTGGAGAATGTCCCATGTGCAGCTGAGATGAATGTGTATTCTGATGTGGCTGGGTGGAGCACTCTGTAAACATCCACTAAGTCCATTCGCTCACAGGTATGATTCAGTTCTGTTATTTCTTTGATGACTTTTTGTCTAGTTGATCTATCTCTTTGTGACAGTGGGGTATTAAGGTCTCCTGTTACAATTGTGTTCTTGTGTATTTGGTTTTTCATGTCCATTAGAATTTGTCTTATATAGTTGGGTGCTGCTGTATTCGGTGCATATATATTTATAATTGTTAGTTCTTCCTCTTGTAGTTGTAGTTTTCCACTTCCAAGTATGTAGTGGTCTTCTCTTTATCTCTTTTAATCCTTTTAGATTTGAAGTTCACATTTGTCTGCAAACAGAATAGCTACCCCTGCTTTGTTCTGGGTTCTTGTTGCACGGAATGCTGTTTTCCATCCTTTGACTTTTAATCTATGAGCTTTTTGAGTTAGATGTGTTTCTTGTATACAAGCATATTGTGGGATCCTGTTTCTTGATCCATTCTTTCAACCTGTTTCTTATGATAGGTGAATTGATACCATTTACATTTATGGATATCACTGATATGTACTGGCTTGACTTTGCCATGTTGTGTTACTGTTGTTAGTTTCCTGCTTTTCTCCCTTGTTTAATTTCTTGTCCAGCCTGGTTGTTTCTTTCTGTTGTTGTTCTGGGGATTGTGGTCATTTTTATCTCTATCTAGCATGTCTTTCAGTACTCTTTCTAGCGTTGGTTTGGGGGACATGAATTTCGTCAGTTGCTCTTTGTCATGGAAGTATCTTGTTTCTCCATTAAATTTGAAAGACAGTTTTGCTGGGTACATCAGTCTGGGTTGAAAGTTGTTTTCTTTTAGGGCTTGAAATACTTCACTCCAAGCTTGTCTTAACCTGAGGGTTTGTGCTGAAAAGTCTGCCATGATTCGAATAGACTTTCCTTGATAGGTGAGTTGTATCTTTTCTCTAATAGCTTTCAGTATTCTGTTTTTATGCTGTATGTCTGGGATCTTAATTATTATATATCTGGGTGTAGATTTATGTTGATTTTGACTGTTTGACATTCTGTATGCCTCACTTATTTGTATATCAGATCCCCCCCTCCATGTTTGGGAAATTTTCTGCTATTGCTTCTGTGAATAGTTTAGTTATGTCATTTTCATTGACTCCTGCATCTTCACTGATGCCTATTTGTCTTATATTGTTTCTCTTGGCATCATCTTGAAGCTGCTGGACTGTCATTTCATGCTGCTTTGTTGTTTTTATAAGTTCTACCCTTTCCTGATCACTATCTGTGATCCTGTCCTCAAGGTCTGAAATTCTATCCTCAGCTTCATTTAAATGGTTTTGCCAGCTCTCAATAGAATTATTTGTTTCTTGGATATCTCTTTGAATTTTTTTCATGGATTCTGAATGTTTTCTGCATTGTTCATTCAAAGTTTCAATCAATTTCCCATGCTCCTGTATGTTTTTAATCTATTTCTTCTCTAGCTATGTTGAGCCACTCATTTACTAAGGTTGTTATTTCTGTCTTTACATAAAACATTATTTCTAATTTGATTTCCTCATGGATTTGTTTCTTCATTTGCTATCTTTTCAGAGATTTCTGGTGTATGACTTTTAAAGTCCTCTATTTCAATGTCACCTGTACTTTCTCCTAATGGACTAAATGTTTGAGATTGTATTTTGCCTTTTTGTTTTGTCATTTTTACCTTTTGGGTAAATATTTGGTCTTTCAATCCCAACAGTCTCAACTATCCATAGTGTGAATTTTAGAGTCCTACTGTGTAGTTGATGTTTGTCCAATTACTGGGTACCACAATGAAGGGGAGAGCTAATCACCTGAATTCCTCCTACAGGGCCTGTTGGGTGAGTCCTATATTCTTTCTGGGCTAACTAGCCTAGAAGTATTGATGTAGGGCAACTCTTAGTTTCTGCTGTTGTTATATCTTCAGGTTGTTTCAGGTCACTAGTTCTCCCTGTCTATAGTGTTTGTGTCAGCTGAAGCCCTACTGTGTCACTGGGGGTCTCATAAGTTCTTTTAATTTCCTCTAAGTTGGCGGGGTGATATTGGCACACTGCTCAACCTGTCTGATGTTCTCTGTGTGGGGGAGGGGGTTACCCACTCTCTTGCTAGGTTCGCCAAGGTCTTATAGTTGGAGGGTGTTTCACTTCTGCTCCTATTTACCCACTGCAGACCTCTATTTTAGGGGCAAACTCACCACACTGACTGGAGCCTGCTGAGGTCTCCTGTTTGGGTGAAGGGTTCCTGAGTCTCCCATTCAATCAGCACAGTAATCTGCTATAGTCTAAGGTTCTGGGAGAAGGGGTTGATCCAAAGATCAATGGCAGTACTAGGTCCAGGAGGTGAGTGGGTTCCCCAAGGGGTGGGCCTGAGGCAGTGGTCAGGGGCATCCCAGACCTGCTGGGCCAAGGGGCAGATCTGAGGTGGCTCAGTTGTACTGGGGGCATCCTAGGTGTGCTGAGCCAAGGGGAAGGTCCATGGCAGCAGTCTGAGGTGGCTCAGTCATGCTGGGGGTATACCAGGTGTTCTGGGCCGCGGGGCAGGCCTGTGGCAGCAGTCCGAGGTGACCCCCATTTTTATTTTTTGAGATAGAGTTTTTGCTAAGTTGTCCAAACTGGCATGGAACTTGCAATTCTCCTGCCTCAGCCTCCTGAGTAGCTGAGATTACAGATGGTGTTCCAGGCCTGACTTGCTGTCCATATTTTATGATGAAGCTGAGACTCACAGAAGTGAGATATCTTGCCCTTGGTTCACATAGTGAGTAACAGAACCAGAATTGGGAGCCAAATCTTTTGTTGCCAAAATGCGACTCTCTTTGTGATGGCAGCAGAGGTTAATTCCATTAGATCTATGAGGAGGATTCTAAAATCTACAGGTAAATGGTTAATAGGAATGATGATAGTAGGAATTTAATTTCAAGGGCACAATGATGTCTCTTTCATTCAATCCTGTGTCTCCAGCACCTAACTTGCTGCCTGACATATAGCTGGGACACATTTAGTACTAGTTGAATGTTTGGTGAATCACAATAAGCACATACACTCAGACAATAGCAGCCTTATGGAGAAAATGCCTAAGGAAAATCCTCTGATGAGAAGGTAATTTTAGGGATCTTCTCTCAAGCAACTTGGTTTCCAATGAGGAACTGCACTGGGGAAACTCAAATTACAGTGAAATGAGACAGCAAATTAGTTTCTTTGGTCATAAACGAGAGCTACAAAGCTTTGTACCTTTCCCTTTTTGCTCTGGCTTCCAGGACATTCAAGTACAGTTGTGTTTTTCTTTACCATTGACATCTCTGTAGACTCCTGTTTCTTGGCTGAGACTTTGTTTCTGTTTACCTTGTCTTGATTCACTGTTATTTAAATTGCATCAATATATATCAAGACAGAATATTAAACACTGAATAATAAATGGAAGTGAAGTGTCTCCCTCCTATCAACCCAGTGGAACGTTCTTGCTGGAAAAGAGCTTTCAGTGAGCCTCCTGCGGACAGTGACCACCAGGTGGCACCAAAAGCTTCCCACACTTGTCTTCAGCAGGCGACTGGGCCTTTCTGCATACCCCATCAAGTCCTGGACTACTCCACATAGAGTCCAGAATACTCTGGGCTTAGTTGTAGGGAGAGCAGAGCTGATCCAAGGGAGTCAGGGTCTCCTTGTTCAGACGCTTGTCTTATAAGATGAATGTCGCAAATGTTTTCAGTGAGTCGGGATCACTGTCCCTGGGACAGGGCCATTGCAGGGCCGTAAAGCTGCTTCATTTTTCTATGCCATCCCAGCCGCCTGGAGGTGGTAGTTTCATCCAAAACGGGGAGTTCCGGGAGGCTGTGACGCAGTACGGGAGGAGCTTTTCACCTTTACCAAATGTTCCCGTGCTCCTGCCTGCACTGAATATTGTATATTTGTCCTAGTACTGCCCTGTGACTGGACAATCATTATCGCATAGAAATTGGGTGCTAAAACAACCCACCTATGCCAACACCATCATTCACGAATTGCTTTCATTCAGGCAGACACTTATGCCACCGAGTTATATCCCCAGCCTCTGACTGCTTTCATTCAAAACCATTTTGCCACTGTACCTCTATGTCCAAAATAGGAAAATCTTTGGTAAAAGTCACAAGAATGTATTTATGTATCATCTATACTTTCAGATTCCTCACCTGTCTTGAATTCATTTGTTTTAGTATTCCATTTTTTCATGCTGACTTCTCCATATTCTCTCAAATCTCTGCTGTGTTGGATCAATTGTATTTCCAGAGGATTAGGGAGAAGTGGAATCTGACAATGAGGAAGGTATGCGTGTCCAGTCCAGGCCCATGCAGCAAAGTGGCCTGGAGTGAAAAAGGAGAAGGTCACTGGTCAGGCTTTCCTGTTGCTATCCTGAAATTGAGACCTGGGCGCTCATTGGCCAGAACAGGTCATAGCGTCCTCAGAGTGTGGGAGGGAGGAGCTCTCCATGGCTGGTATCATAGTATCTCTTTTTCCCCATTCTCTCCCTCCCTTCCCCACTTCTGTGTTCTGTTCCTCCTTCTCTCCCTCTCTCTCCTTTCTGTGCTGGGGACTGAATCCAGGGTCTCATGGTGCCAGGCAAGTGTTCTACCATTGAGCTACACTCCCAGGCCTCCATACTTGATCTTATTTGTACTCAAAACTCTTCTGTAATTGTGTAGTCTACCCAGGTGCCCTTTAGCTGATGGCTTGGCATATTTGTTCATTTACAAAAAGTAAAGGGATAAGAAGATACCTGCACTCCTCCTGATTTCCTTGGGAATGAAAATATATGTCCTCAAATGTCTACACAACAGAAGCAAACATCTGGTCCAACGCTCCACTTTGATATCCCCACCTTTCAGACCTTGGGGCTGAAGGAGCCCCAGCATTATTCTGCCACGTCACCCCTTCCACTGTCACAAAAGACTCACAGCCGGCCCCCTTTGTCTCTCTGTTCATTTTAATCAATTTAGGTGATCCAAATGACTTCTGTAGTGTTTGCCAGTCATTTGGGCCAAACTGACCTGGCAGATGTTTCTATCTGCTTTTTATAGTGGACCTCTTTAAAGGCAGTGCTTAGTATAGTATAGACCAAGGGAGCACCCTCTGCAGGAATTTAGAAAAGAGGCAAATAAGGGATGTGGTATGAGCTTGACAGAACACTTGCTAACCCAGGCCCTAGGCAATGCTGGGGGTGGGGCATGCAAGGCTAAGAGACTGCGTTCCATGAAGTGCCATAATTGAGACTTCCTATATCATAGAATCTGATCATGGGAAGAATGACTTAGCAGATGACTGAAAAAAACTTAATGAACACCTATAGTATCCCAGCATCTATTACATGGATACTACTTAAAGGGTCAGGATCACTGGCGGCTGTCAAGAGCCCTCCTGCATAAGGAACATGTTACCAGTGCAGCCAGAGATAAAAGCCAAGACCTTGTTAGATGTGTGCTTGGGGCTCCTTCAGACACTGCTACCTCCAGGCCAAACTGGAGTGCCTGCATGTGCTCTCTCGTGGGCTTCTCTTTCCTTCTTCCATTTTTCATAGGGGCGTTTATCATCCCTTCTTGCCAGTGGCATCTTTGACATTCTTTGGGGTCACTTGGCTTGGTAGACTAGTCTGCGAGGGAGTTGGGGCTGGAGAGCATGAGGCTGGGCTCTGGAGCAATCTGAGAGGGGCAAGTAATTATACCAAATAGGGGTGAGCAGGTGAGCATGTGAACAGGAGCCATCTCTTGGCAGGTGGTCCGCACATTTTGGCCTAACTGGTTCTGCTTTGCTTTGTTTTTGTTTTTGTTTTTGTGGTACTAGGGATTGAGCCCTTTGTACTGAGCTACATCTCCAGCCCTTTTTATTTTTTGGAATAGGGTCTCACTAAGTTGCCCAGTCAGGACATAAACTTGTTATCCTCCTGCCTCAGGCCCCCACAGTGCTGGGATTAGTGGTATGTATGCCTGGCCACCTCTTTAACACTTGCTTGCTCCCCTATTTGCTGGAGGCTGTGTCATCATTGAGTTATTTGTTCCTCTCTTCTAATGTGAGCATCTGCATTTCACCATCAGTTAGTGACTTTGAGTCACATTTCCAGGCAGGAAGTGGTATGCTAGTGGCTTTCTAAGTATCAGCTCTTCAGAAAGAGGATCTGAGCCCTGCAGTTCTATATTCACTGGTTTGACCAGAGTGGCCCATTTTCTCGGTGTTACATACATATAGTAGTGGGTGTAGACTTAGTTTTTTGTTGTTGACTGTGACTGAACTTGAGTTAATCTCAGGCAGTAGTCTAGCTCACTGCTGACCCACTACCTGTCTTGGGCCAACTCTGGCCCCACCCACCTGTTCTAGTGAATAAAGTTTTATTGCAACTCAGTCATGCACCTTCCTTTACACTTTATTGTTCATGCTACAATGGCAGCAGTTGCAACAGAGACTGAAAAAGTTTAAAACATGACTGACAACATTTAAGATATTATATAGCCCTTTCCAGGAAAACTTGTTACTCCAAGAACAGAATTAGAAAAGACCATATTGTCATTGGAGCAGAACATTACAATTCCAAGTCTTGGGAAGTCCAGGATGTGGGTTGTAGGATCTAAGGCTCTCATTACAAGGATGTCAGACCTGAGGCTGTGGGGAGGCTCCGGGTGGGAAGGACTCTGGGGCTGTGTCTGAGCTGGTGTGGGCCCTTCCAGAGTAATGAACAATGGGCCATGTGTAATCTAGACAAGGAGCACTGGGCTGGAAAATGAACAACGCAGATCCATGTTCTTCCCCACAGACAAACAGCATCCAGGACAGCTTGGCATTGGCTCCGATGCCAGTACTCGACATGGCTGAGGATGGCATTGTAAACGTACCCTTAGTGGGGGATTTCAGTACCATTCACACAGTGACAAAAGCAGACAAGACAGGCAGCGCCAAGGTCAGGAGCTTTACTGAAGGCTCCTGTGCACTCAGGGCAGGCTAGCAGTGCACCAGTGTTCATTCAGGAGAGCAATTTTTTTTGGTTTCCCATTTTGGGAAAAGGAGACATTTGTTCATTTGTGCAATCAAAATGCCAACTAAAATGTTCCAAGTCACTTCAAAATGAAAACCACAGGATGTGCGGCTGTGCATTTAAGGAGAAAGCAGTATAAAATCTGACTCCTATCACTTACATACAGAGATATATGCAGCCCTTAGATTGTGCTTTTCAAAGATAAAATATGTTAAACCTCTCTACCTACAATGCCTATCATATTCTGTAACTCCAAAGAATGAATCCTCCTCAGTGACCCAAATTAGTCCAGAGGGTGGAGTTGTCATCTGTAGCTTTTCATTGATCATAGGAATGTGTTGTTGAAACATGTATATGAATTTAGATTTTAGAACTCATCATATATTTTGTGCACCAGAAATCTTTTACACCAAATCTTTACAAAGTACATTAGCCACATCTGCATAAATCTAGATTTTCATATGTCAATGGATTTAAAGTAAGATGCTCTGCAGTCTGAGGTATTCTGACAGCTTCTTAGCACCTGGTTTGTCCACGATAAGTGGGACTTGAAAATTCCTGGGACTACTGTCCCCTGGTAATGTAAGTATAAGAGTATCTGGAGAACCTGATGGGGGTAATTCTGTCATTGTGCACTACTCTCTCATGCAAGTACTTAATATCTTTCCCACATTTTGGCTTTAATTATTTTTTTCTCATAGCATAAAAATTGCCAAATCAGCTCTGGCTGACTAGGTTTTCTTTTCATTTCAAATAATTATAGGAAGCATTTAAATTGCATAAGGGCAGTAAACTATGTCTCAAGATGAGTATTCAAAAATATATTTTCTGATTTAAATTTGTTGACAGTTTACTTGCATAAAATGTTAGTGGTTTCACTGAGTCCCTAGAAATATACCACCTCTCAGCTAAGAGCAGTGGCATGGCAAATGTGCGAATGATCCCCCCGAAATGGATAGAAGTTCCAAACCACCCTGGAGCTGAGGGCTAAATACACTGGTGTGTTCAGAGGGCAGAAGGCTGGAGGGACCTGAGTCTGTGTATCTGAATGTGTTCAGAAAGCAAGAAATGTTCAGATGTAGAACTCCTCCACATCATTATCCCCATGATTAGCCAATGCTGGGGGTGGTGGCACATCTGGACCAGTCTGTGTGGCTTTGGGAGTAGCACAAGGGACCTCTGGGGATGACTCTGTGAGGGAGGAGGCCCTGGAAGCCAGGGGAGCAGAAGTAGAGACAGCCATCAGCAAGGAACGGGAAGACCCTTTAGTTAAGAAAGGGAGAGAAGCCCAGGAAGCCTCTGTGGTTACCTCACTGCCAGTGGGCAGTGGGCCTTCTCTGGGACCCTTGTATGATGACCAGTGACTGATGTAGCCTTCAAGGGGGTGAGCCTTCTCCCCTGGGCCACAGAACTGACTAGGTGCAGAATATGCAGAGACCACAGACAGGTCTGAGGAGGACAGCCGCAAGCCTGTGTCCACATCTGTCTCCTGAGCCCCTTCTAAGTCATCGATGGACAGGAGATGGCCATGCCTATGTGCAGATGCCCTCTGGCCCATGGGATCTGTGTTTGAAGACCACTGTGGTTCAGTGCAGGAGGCTGGGGTGGAGCCCACCGTGGGCAAACAAAACAAGGACTTGCTTCTCGGGAAAGACCAGGGAGGGCTTGGAGTGCTTCTGGCTTGTGTAGCACATTCCTGCTGGTGTCCAGAAGGCAAGTCCAGCTGGCCGGGGCCCAGGAACGGGCTGTCACACAGCACTGGCTGGCCGCTGCCCGGGGTGTGGCTCAGTGTGGTGGCACTCGGTGAAGGAATAGAATGAGGCTGCTTCTCGGAGGAGTGGTGTGCCCTGCTGGGCCTGGGGAACCTTTTGTGCACCTTCTGTGCCTGCAGGGGGAGAGAACATACCTCATTAGTCAGGACAGGGGCTCAGTGGTAAATGCAGCATGAAACACACTGTTCGTCATTGGAAACTTCTAGTGAAGTCTCAGAAATACAGCAGTATCAGAAATTTTCTTCTTCCGACTGAAGGGTAAAGACAGCATAGCAGAGATAGGAGCAGCCTGGGGCAGGCCTATCTATCTGAGGAGCCACCTCAGACCTCATCTGGGAGGAGATGGAACTAGCTGCTTTTCATGACAGGGAATAATGCTGCTAAAAGTACACAAGAAATTAGTGAAAAGAGCAAGGGCCTGGTGGAGTACACTAGTAGGGCTAAGACTCACCATGAAACGCAAAAAGAATGTGTGGATTTATGCTTCCCTCCAGCCAAAGTATCAGCATGGATTTGCCCTGCAGACACTGTTTGGAAGTATTGTTAGGAGGAGGATGAAGGGGTCAGGATGGCCTTGCACAAGCAATTTCAGGTCACACCGACACAGGACTGCATTCCAGGACCTGTGTGACCCCAAGGACACAATGCTGGTGGTGGCCCATGGTCCAGGCAGGAAACATTTCACAAATGAAGAATTCTTAGGAGATTAGCACTCTTCTGTCTTTTAGTAATTAGGTCTAGCAAAGGGATTACTGACTAAAGATGAATCCTGAGGGTCCTCCTGAGGGCGAGCAGCTTCACCCTGAGATGTCTCACCCTGCTCTCCTCCTGTATAGCCCGGGCTCCCCCAGCCAGCACAGCCCCTCTCCAGGAACCCCATTCTGTTGGACAGGACTCAGCACTTCTCTTTAAAGCACATTTCGACTTGCTCCGCTTTTCTCCATTCTCCCCACAGAACAAGACTACAAGCCAACCTTTTCATTTAAATAATGGGTTTGAGGACAGTAGGTCTGGCTTTATTTTAGCAGAGGACCATGGACTTATGAATCTCTGAAATAACAATAGTGTTCTGGCTGGGGTTTACTAGAAGGGATATTTCCTTTTAGGAAATATGAGACACTGGCTTTCACAACAAACACTCCTTTTTAATCTGGAATCTGGTTTTCCCGTAGCCTTGTATTTATGGAAGATTTATTATGGGTAAAGGAGGAGAAAGCACAATGAGATTCTGCTTTTGACCACATGAAATTTAAGCCTCATTGAAAGGATCAAAAAATGACTAACACTAGAGAGTGTGATGATAGGCACCAAGCAGGACACAGAGGAAGAAACCAAGCCTGCCCAGAAGGGCAGAGTTCTCAGTGCCAAGGGCCCTATAGTAGGTGAGCCTTTGAGGATGGGCACTTGTGCTCCTGGAGGAGGGCAGGAGTGAGGGTGTGTGCTGGGGAGAAAGGCCTGTGAGGACTTCGGGGCAGCAGCAGTTTGGTCTTGTTGGAATCTATGCGCCCAAGCAGCAGCGATGGAAGATCAAGTTGGAATGAAGTCTAGGGCCATGCTAGTTAAGAAGGCCTCTACCACTTGAGGCAGAAATCCACCAATTTAGCCTTCTACTGGTATTGTATTCAGTCCTAGCTATTTGTTCTCTGTGACTATTTGTTTCACTGATTTCTAAGATTCTTATTTGCATAATTCCAGAAATCTCTTAATACTAGAGACAAATGAATTGACTCATTCTTTCAACCAGCTATAACTGAGCTGTGACAAGATACTGATATCCTTCAAAAGTAGTCTTGTGTCATATATATATATATATATATATATATATATATATATATATATATTCACCAGGAGCATTTTCTATGTGCTCTTTGCTGTAGGAAAGGTCCAGAGAATCAGACATAGTTCATTTCCATGAGACATGAACTAGGTTCCAAGAATGAACAAAGCAGCATTCAAATATAACGATGCCACAATTCAAGTCTGTCTAGGGCAGGAAGGGTAATCAACTTCATGGAGGAGGAGGCAGTATGGGGAAGCAACACTTGCCTTGGGAATCATGCTGGACAGAATCTTGAAAGCTGAGGTGTGCACTGGCAGGAGGGCAGTATGGGAGTATAGGAAGGGCATTTTTATGGTTTGGATAAAAACTGTTCCCCAAAGGCCAGCTGTTGGGATTTGGGGAAGTGATAGGATCATGAGGGCACTAAATTCAGCAGCAGATTAGTCCATTCATTAACTCACAGCCCAGTGCACTATTAGGAGGTGGGTCATGCAGGTGTGACTTGAGGACTGTGTCTTGTCCTTGGCAGCTCCCCGCTTTATGTCTTCCCTGAGGCAAGCAGCCCTTGTCTGGCACACGCTCCTGCTATGATATGCTGCTTCACCACAGGTCCGGAACAACTGAGCCAGCCAGTCATGGACTGAAATTCTGAAATCATAGCTCAAACCAGCCTTTCCTTTGTTAAATTGCCTTCATCAGGTATCTTGTCATAGTGGCAAAAAGCTAAATAATGCAGGTGTTCGAGCATAGGAGCGGTCTGAGCAGAGGTTGGGGCCATGAAGCACACTAAGAGTGGAGTCTGAAAAAGTGTGAGGAGTCAGGTCATGGGGGGCTCTGAATCACAAATATAAGAGGCTGTACTTCAAAACCTGAAGGCTTTATGCCAAGATGGCAGTGCCCAGGACTGTGAAGAATGGGTTGGATGGAGGCAGGAGACCATTGAGAAGACACCATGGTAATCTTTCATTTCTTAAGAACTGGGACAAATGAGTCACATGAGCAGCTGCTCACATGAGATTCTTCTCAATCATGGATTCTGATGTTGAGGATGCTCTAGGAGTTCCCCAACTGGCATCTTCTCTGAAGTCCTCAGTCTCTGCATTCAGTTTGTGTCCCAGGCTGTTCTTGCTGATCTACTCCCTGCCTTCAGGCAATGCACATTAGCCTATGAGATTCCTTAAGGTATGTGAAAGTCTGAACTATGGGTCCTTAAAGAATATGATGCAAAATGGTTTGCAAAATGGTGCAAAACTGGTAATAACTTGACAAGGTATGGGTCTTCTAAAGCTCACATTGTTACGGGCAGCTGAGTTAAACAGAAATATTATAGGCAGTCAAACAGGGCTAGGTCTTTGAAGGAGCCAGTGTAGAAGGCCAGATACCTTGCAACTGTGTGGGAGACAGTCACCTCTGCTGTGGGCCAGACCTCAAGACAAAAGATAACTCAAATACACCCACATACTTCCTAAGAATAAGCATCAGGAATTGCTATTCTAAATAGTTCTCTATCACCCTGAGGAAACTAGGAGTCACCATCCCAACTTCCCTACAGGAAAAGTCACTGCTCTTTATGCATGCCCACTTGTTATGTGACTCGCTTCCCCATTTGTTTCCGATTTAATCAATTTTACCTGAGCAATTAATCTTATTGGTTGACCACAGTTCTGTCCCACCTTATGCCCACCTTGCAAGTTCCCATTCTGGACCTGCCTGACCTCGTGGTTTTGCTCTCTAAAATTCCTAGAAAAGACGAGGGCTTTGGCAACCACTCGGGACCCCTTCTGTCTCTCTCTCTCAGACAGAGGCTTTCTTTCTCTCATAAACATAATCTGCTCTTAACCTCTGTTGTTCCTAAAATTCATTCTCCAGTTTTGGAAAACACAAACACGTACTGGACGTATAGTAGGTTGGGAGTTTCACTCCCTGTATCAACACGACATAGGCCATTGTCACGTTGCAACTTTAGTTTGTAGCAGCTCCAGACTACATGGGCGTTGGAGCCTTGCTAAATAAGGGGTGGGAAGATTATGGGCAGAGATGGCTCTTTCTGGTATATGACCTACGTCCCAAGGTTTGC
This sequence comes from Dolichotis patagonum, assembly GCA_004027295.1. Classification (NCBI taxonomy): domain Eukaryota; kingdom Metazoa; phylum Chordata; class Mammalia; order Rodentia; family Caviidae; genus Dolichotis; species Dolichotis patagonum. The sequence continues at coordinate 64,303 of PVJX010005723.1, read as the reverse complement.
TGCTATGTGTTCCACTGTCTCTTGGACTCCCATTCCATCCCTGACTGTCCTGTCCTGCTCAAGCTAATGCTCTGTTATTCTCTGCAGGGCTCTATACTCTTATGAGAGAGACCCTTTTTGGCACATGTGCTGCCCACTCCTGGTCCATAAGCATGGATGCAGAATCACAGGTGTGCCCGAGAGGTGTCACAGCAGTGTGGCTGTGGGAGAGACAAGCCAATTTTCTCCATCATTTGAGCTAGGCTGCATAGGAGAGAAAAGGAGGCATGGGCATGCAGCTGTTGGGAGGACAACATATTTGGGTTTGGAGGTTGTTTCTGAGGTGGGGAGAAATTCATGTTTATTAACTAAAACATCTATTTTTTCCAGAGGCCAATACTCCTGGGTTTTCCGATGTTTTTTTCTAAGTACTGTAGGTGCCACTTTGTCAGTCTTACTGGAGGACCTGCGCTTGTGAATTGGGAGTCTAAATCTGCATGAAATAAAAAAGGAGGCCTATGTACGTATTAGTTCAAGAAATGCAAAAGGTCCAAGTTCCCATGCAAGGAATGCTAGGGGTCACATAAATCTTTTCATTAACAGGGAACGGGGCAGCGTTAAGCTTGGTTTAAAACTAGGCACAACTGGCAAAAGATGAATACCTCCTGGTTTAACAAGATTTAAATGACTGTAATTCACAAAATCATACCTATATGCTAATTTTTACTGCATGATAAAGGCAGGAGTCCAGAACAACCTTTTATTCTGTTGTTTTGAAGAGAGATGTCACTTGGTCTTTTTCACTGAAGGGTGCCCACATACCAACTTGAGGTCCTGCTGGGTAGGCGGAACTGGGGTTGGCCTATGTTGTGAATAACTGCAGGCTTCCTGAGGCGGGAACTGGAGTCAGGGAGGTTGCAAGGCCTGTTCCTCCATCCCGTGTCTGCCTGGGATTAATATGTATGCAGGGCCTGCCTGGAGCAGACCTGGCAGTGTTCTCTGGCTCTGCCCAGAGGTAGAAGAATCAGCTAGCTTCTAGCAGTAGGGGCTTATCTGACCAAGGAGAACTTGTGTGTATAAAGGATGGCGCTCCTTCATGTACTGTTCCCCTGCTGGGGTTCTATTTCCTGCCTCTTTTGTCTGTTTGGTCAGGAACGCTAGAGGCTGAGAGTGAATCATGGCAGATATGTCCACAGCGTCTCCCCCAGTGGGCCCTCCCATGGTGACACTAGAGGCTTTGCCTTTCTTGCATGGCTTTCAGCTCTTTGGGCTCCTCTCCTGAGGGACAGCGGGCAGCACAAGGCCATGGGGTCAGCTTCCTTTCTTCTCTGTGGAGAACTGCAGGCTAGATGCCTCCCTGGAATCCAGAAGTTCCCTTTGTTGCTATTTAAGGAACTTTCTCAAAGGAACAGAACAGCGCTATATAAATTAATTTGCTTAGGGCAAACAGCCAGGGAGTTCTGGTTATGTTCAAGTCACTAGAAAATTGGAATTCATAAATGGCTCGCTGAGCCAGAGCATCTTTCTTAAGGGTCTGGGTGTCAAGAGGCTCAGTCTCTGACATATGAGTGGAATCTTTTCTTCTTAAATTGCTGGCAAAAGGTGTTTCTGTGGCTTCTCTAGCAACCTGGCAGTGTCTTATTCAGGGTCAGAAACTTCTCTTTCCGCTTTACCCCTCTTCTGAGTAAAGATATGTCCTCTGCTCTGTCCTCAGCAGAAAGAAGACCAATGTACACTGTCTGCTCTCTAATGAACCAGTCCAGAGACTAATAAATACTAATCTCAAAAAACTGGACAATGGAATCGTATAAGGAATCAGAATTTTGCCTTAAAGAAAATTTTGCCTCTCCTATCACTCTGCTTGCGGTAGTTTCATATACTTGCTGAAGAAACTTCCCATGGAAAAAGCCTATGTCGAATGGTCAGAAGACACAGAGGAGGATACAGAAAAAAAGGGCAAAGTAAATTTACATGGACAAAGCTTGTGCATGTTTGTAAAGTCAATGACATTTTTAGGTCAAAGGTTTGAAAACTGTCAAGGGGATTCTTGGCAATGTAGGATGGTTGTTTAAGCAACATGGCTGCATTCATCTGCCTATTTGCCTTTCCTTTTTGCCATTAACGAAAATATATGGCTTTGCTGAGAATCAGCAGAGCAATATGTCAATTCCATTCCTCATACAATAGCACTCAGTATAACTTAGGCATAAGAAAAGCATTTATTCTCCAGAATTGGTAAAGTGACAGCAGAGTGATAATCACTGAGTGATTTCCCTCAAGTCTGCAGCTGAACATATCCCTTGGCAAAATCCACTGCTTTGCAAAACCCCATCCCTTTGGCACTGTGTCCTTTTGGAATCCTAACCTGCATGTTCCAGTCACTGGTAACTACCATCATTTTCAAATACAGTGGACTAATTTATAATTCTGTGACTTTTTGTGGTACTTTCAATCTCCATCTGCTAAGAGAGACTACCTCCCTGCTTAGACAGAACACCTGGCCATCTTCTGAGACAAAGTTCAAGGTGATACTGTGTCTAGTCTGTACCTCATCTTTTTAGTCTTTTGGTGTTTTCTTTTGATGAACTGATGTTCTTATTCTTAAAACAGTCATTTCTTTTTTTTTTTTTTCTTTCAATGGTGGTACTTTTGTTCCATTTAAAAAAAACTCTTTTCTATCCCACAAAACAGAGTGTGAAGGGCAGCACAGAAAAGAATCTGGATCGCTAAGGACTCTGCACTACTGCGTGGAGGAGAGAAAAATATGCATCCAGTTTTATTAAGCTACTATTTTTAATCCCTGTGATCTCCACTGGAACTAGAGTTTATAAAATCACTTACAATAAATAAACAAGAGATATTTTACAGAAATACCCATTTCTATGTTTAGAGGAGCTGTGTTAATTACAAAATCTTTACTTAGTGCTTGAGACTTTAAAATATGTATCTTCTAAAACAGCTTATTATCGAGAAAATTTTAAGTTGTTTTATATATGTAAACACACAAATATATCAAAAATAGTATTTATTTATTTACATCGGGCCTTTGCACTGAGCTATCTCTCCAGCCCTTTTAAAGGTTTTACTTTGAGAGTGGGTCTTGGTAAGCTGCTATGTTGCCCTTGCAGCCCTCCTACCTCAGCCTCTGAGAGTGCTGTGATTACTGATGTAGTGAGAGGAAAAATGTCCTGAGGAATCTGGTATTATGAGCAAAATAATAGCAGTATCTAATGATAATGAGAATATTTTCTAGTTGAGGAATGTTTGAGGGATGCTTCAAGGGTCCACTTTGTTTACTACAGCAGCAGCTCTTGGAAACATGTGGCAAGTGTCACAGCAAAGACAAAACAGAAAGGGCAGTGCTAGGAATGACCTGGGTGACTGATCTGAAAAACAGTCTAGTAAGACAGAAGAACAACTGGGAAATTCAAGGTCATGTCTGAGGACTAGGAGCTCAGGCTGACAGAGCTAGTGATAGAATCTGTAACACTGAAAGAAAAGACAAGAGAGAGCACCACGGCCAGGTGCAAAGCTTTCTGTTTGTGTAAGTTCTCCATTTTCCTAGGTCCGTATGATTGTGATTTACTCTGCCTACTGGGCTGTAGGGCACAGGACTATATGGAACTGACAAAAGATTGTCAGAATTTCATTAGTTATCACTGACCCTGTCAACTGCTCTTTATAAAGACTTATACCACATTCCAATTTTACCACCTCTTCATCCATGCACAAACACTGCATGCACCCTGTCTGTCTCCCCTACAGCTTAGTCACCTTCCTCCTCCCCTTCTTTTAAGTTATTGTAACACTGGAGCATTGAGTCTTGCTCCATTCCATAGTTGACAATGACAAATGCAAGAGACTCAGTGAAGGCAGGAAGGACATATGGAGATATGCAGGGAGCAAAGGGATGTGTACTTTCAAAGTTACTCTACTGACCTCACCTTCTCTGGCCCCTTATATGAAGCTGAGGTAGAATTGTGCCACCCAGCCTGCCGAGGGGAGGGAAATGGCTGGTCTGGTGGGTAGCACTCTGTTGAACTTCAATGTGGGATGCTTGTCATTTTTTGGCTTGGACTCCAATCTCTAGTTCAGAGACAACTAGGCACCCACCATTATCATCTGACACAGATAAAAACTGGTTATGAAAACCAAAAGACAGTGCTATTACATAGCTGAGCTACCTGACCATCTTGGAAAAGGACTTACATTTAAACTGTGCAAACACCAATGAGGTAGGCAGGTCCAAGAAGCATCTTAGAACACTGCACTGGCCTTGGCAAGTTCGTATCATGGCTTAGATGACAGCAGGTCATCTATTCCCCTCCCTTCAACTGGGACTACTCCCACCATCATTTGAGTCACTGAAAACATGTATTTGCTAGAAAAGATATTGACAAAGATGCCTCAAGACTGATACTATCATGAAAATACGCCAAGAAGTAGAGAAATGAAAGCAGAATTTATTCAGTGACTTCACATATTTCATAATCCTTGCTGAACCTAAGAATCTTTTGCAAAGATTTAAAGAAATACCCTATTTGAAAGCAGCCAAAGCAGAATCTCTGGGCTGAGTCCCAGGCAGGAGCTATTCCACTCTGCAGGTGATCTCAGTGTCCAGCCAGCTCAGGAAATGGCTGCTAAGGACCAGCTTTCTGATTTGCTCTGTGCCTAGCCTGGCTTTTTTTTTTTTTTCTTCCCTTTCTTGAAAAGGACTATACCTACTTTAAAATCTACAGAAATTGGGATGTTCTGGATGACTATATATTTTCATGATGATGTGCTCTTCAGGACTTAAACCCTTTCTTGTTCTCTGTGAAGTAAACTCTTGCAAACTTCCACCTCCAAAAATCTGTGCTTTCGGAAGGCTCTAAAGATGAAGACTCAGAAAACCACCTTTCTCTTACACAATTCAGAAAACTTGAGGGAGAGGTGAGGCAAGCATGCAGAAATACTTTTTCTCCTTGTCTTGCCCTTTGCTATGCTAATTCATTTAGCATTCACTTCCCCCCTCTTTTTATACAATTATTTTGGCTGAAGTATACTGTACTTGTCCCTTCAATAAATCTGTCTGGAAAATAATACAGATGATAGAAATTCCGGAGAATGAGTTTCTACTGCCATGCTCCCCTCTCCATAATTTTTCACGTTGTTCTTATCTGCAAAGCTGTTTTTGCAACAAAACCTGCTTTTTATCCTTGAATCCTCATCAGTTCTGTGGCTTACAGAAGTTTGCTCCTATGGTATTATCTGCTAACTCACTTGAAACAGAGAGCAATTGAGTACTTATAAAGTGTATGCCAAAAACACAAGGTACTTACATCAGAAGGGATCAACTGACTGCCCACAGAACAAAGGCCAGACTGAACAAAAGCCCCCTCCACCCTTGCTCAGAACTCATGGATATCATTGCCTCTGGAGATTACAAAGAACGAAGACAGAGCTCATCTTTTCCATAAACCTACCTAACTGGGAGAAGGCAGTGATTGTTGAGATTGATTTTGTAACAACAATGCCTCTACTCAGCAAATAGAATTTAGGCCAGCACCCTAAAATTGGATGGGTTATTAAGAAGCATGCCAGGAATATGTCAGAGATTCATTTTTGCTATTATTCACAAGGCAGAAATCCTCATTATATTCTGAGTTGCTCTTCTGGCCAGAATTCTGTGTGGCCTTTCTCGGGTAGTAAAAAAATAAGTAAAAACATTAAATAACAATGACTTAAAATTCTATCTTTGAAATGCTTATTATTAAGATACAGATGCAGAAATGGACTTAAAAATGAAAGATCTTGATAGATACTCAGTGACGATACTAGCTAAATATCTTTGGACAAAGATAGGATGTATCTTTGAGGATTGTAAACCTGAATTATCTCAGGTTTACATTTCTAGATCTGGCAATAACATGGTGTGTGGTTGGCCATGCGCCTAAAGAAGTACCCCCTGGGGACATCAGGGATGGAGGACAATTCTGGGTCTTAGGTGTCTGGTTCAGGTTGGGTCCATCTTGAGTTACAGAGGACCTTACAGAGGACTGGCCAGGTCTCCATTTCCATGGGATCTTGGAAAGCCCAGAGCAAATAAGGCACTCTGGGGACACTGTCAGCTAGAATGGGTCCTCAGAATACCTCACTATTTCCCAACTCTACCCTTTCAGTAACTGGTCCTTGGAATTTCTAAGTCTTCAGGACCTACCCCAGGTATATCTGAACCAGTCTTGGCTTAACTAACTTAATTAAACTAACTCTCCATTATTCAGGGTAAAAGTCTACATAATCAATGAAAACTTGGGAATGTTACTACAGGTTTTCAGATCTGCCTTCATGCACAGAAAAAACTCAAAGCCACATTTAAAAATGAATATACAGCGCTGGGCACGTAGCTTTGTGGCAGAGCACTTGCGTAGCAGGAAAAAAACAGTGGGTTCAATCTCCAGCAATGACACAGGCAACACACACTCACGCAATGCACTATTCAACTAATGCTATCGATTTCCAGTCCATTTTCTCTTAAATATATTGATTTGAGTTCAATTTACAAGTCTTATCACTACTGGTAAATCCAGCAAATGTTAACAATTATTTAAAGGGCCTTTTGAAGCTTAATTTCCTTTGACATTCTAAACTGCATTTTTATATTTAATGTATTGATTTTCTTTAATATTTTCCTCTTCTTTCTTTCTTTTTTCTGGTTGTGCTGGAGATCAAATCCAGCCACTCATACGTGCTGGGCAAGTACTTCACACTCATGTACCCTGAGCCATTTGATTTTCTTTCTAAGTAGATCAGTGATCTGATTAATAAACAGAAAATTCAAAGCATGTAAATAACTCTTATAAATCTAATCATGAAACATAAACAAAGGAAACTCTAAATCCTCTTAAATGGTTCAATGTTACAAATTTACTAAAACTTTACTCTTACATTGCCCAACCTGAAAGTACAAATGTAAATCAATTCTAAATTACATTTAAAATTGGAACAACAAGGTTGGCCTCTAGTTCCAAAAGGTCACGTGCTCTAAAACACAACAAATGCTTAAAATAGCAAACATGAACAAATTGTTTTTGAACTTGTCACAAAAATGCTAATATTAGGAATTTGTGATTTTCTTTTCCCTTAATTCTAAATTTTTCTGGTATTTGATGTGTCTTCCAGGGATTGCATCATTCCAAACAGTTTGAGGTTGCTTTTCCAGCTAACTGAAATCACACATGGATGGTGATTTTGGCAGGGAGGAGTCCCACCAACCAGGGTTGCTCTAACAGGGGCTCCAGAGCTTCAAGGGGCTGTTCACATGGTCCATCTCCCTGAACTTGCCTCATTATCTAATTCCTGCCTATGGACAGACTTCTGCAACCCAACATAGACCGAGGCTAATGTTCATCAACACCTCACTGGTTCTGCATGTCTTTGTTTCTCTTATGATACTTACATACTCAGCTGGATTCTACATTTCTACATTGCTCTCAAGTCTTTGCTGCCTATGTAGTCCTCTAATAAGCAAGTAGTCTTGGGTCAATGGAACAGACAAGTGGGTTGAACTTGGAAGGCCCACATATTCGACATGTTCTACTCCAAAGTGGTACCAAAGAAGCAACCTCACACATAGCAGCTGGCAGCTGAAGTGGGAAGCAGGATAAGGAAAGAGAGGAAATAAAGTGGATCAGAACACAAATGTCAGCATCATTAGACACAAAGGTATCTCCGAAAGCAATTTCCTTCCCTGGTTTTCATAGCCTTAGAGTATAGTGTCCTTTGAGAGCATTCACATGCCACAAGCATCCAAAGAGTCAGCTTCCTTTGAAGGTCCTAGTTCTACAAGTTCCTACCAAGTGATCCTACTCCTGTCATTTGATCACTGAGCCAAGGGTGAATACCTGATTTTAGGGGAAGCAATGAAAATATTAAGCTGAACCCACTGGATTCCCTTTCCTAACCAGACATACTGTAGTGGAAAGAAGTCACAACAGTACAGCATGAGACTGAAGTTGTGTCTAATGGAAAAGTCACTACTTCTCACTTAACTCCATTTCTTCTGGTGGAAAGGAGATTAAAGACTTTCTTATATATCCTTTCAAAGGACAGACAGCAGCACTGAATTTTGTTCACTGAGTATTTTACTTGTTTTGTGACTAAGGACAGAAACCAACATACACTAATAAGCACTCTGGGAGGCTGAGGCAGGAGGATTGCAAGTTTCAGCCCCATCTTGGCAATTTAGTGAGACCCTGATTCAAAATAAAAAATTAAAAAGGGCTGGGGATGTAGCTCAGTATGAGAGCCCAGGGTTAAATTCCTGTACAGAAAAAAAGGGAGACTAAATTTATATTAAATTGAATTTACATCAATACTGAGGAGATGCTCATGAGTACAGAATTGCAGCTGGCTCACAGAATTTAGGGATCAGACACAATGGGGCCAATGCCTTCTCTTCTCCAGCGACTTTGCAAGTCACCACCATTTGCTGCTGAGCATTCCAGAGCTTTCCACGTTGGAGCTTTGGCTATCAGGAGAGAGAACAACCTTTCTTTCCCAACACCAGTGCTCCAATGCCAATATGACAGCAGGTGCACAGACAGCCTGGACACAGCAACTGCCAGGGAGGCAGCAGTGGGTCCTCCCAATCTGGCGCTCCAGCTGTACGCATGTCAGTAGGGAAGAGGACTGTCACGCAAAAGTTGCTGGGAAGGGAATACCTTAGTTGGCCTCAATATGGCGCTGTCCAGTGCTCAAGTGCAGCTGACTCTCTAAATATTAGGAGAAGAGTGTCTCAGACCTTTCACTCTGATGGCTGCTTAGATGGTTCCATAGCTGCTGTTTCTCATATATGGCTAAATTACCTTTATCATTCACACTGTATAAATGTCTTGGGTTAGAAAAAGAGAACACGTCCTTTAAAGCTATGTCACAAAAAACCTGTGAAACTTGATTTTTTGAAATTTATAAGAAATAAACATCCCAACAGCTTAATGATTTAGGTGTGACTTCAGCCTTGCAATATGAAGTATTTCCTTTGCTTCTCAATTTCAGGAAGCCATTTCCTTTTTAGAAAAGTAAAAATCTACTTGTAATTCCTACAACAAATATTTCAGAGAAGCAATATACTGATATCAGACAAAAAGGGACAGTTTGTAATTTTTAATTTACTATATATATTTTATACTACATATATGCAAAATCTGAGAAGCGAATCTGAAAACCAAGGTGGTCCTTTTTTCTTGGGTTACCAGTTAATCTTAGCATGTGTGAGGATGATTCTTGCTTGAATACAGTAACTAAAAATTCATAGGCTTTAGCATCTTATATTTTGATAAACAAAATCAGCCTCATATTACGAGTTTCAGAAAGCAAACTGAATTCATTTCTCCCACAGTACCTCCTAATACACTACATGATTTTTGTTATGTCTCTTGTTTATTATCTACCTTCTCCCATTAGAACATAATTTCACAAGAACAGAAATGTTGCTTGATGCAAGCACATAGTAATCTGATTGAATCAACAACTAGTTAAATTTAGGCATAATACAGATTCTTCATGACCTAAAGATTACAGGTCTATGTGATGCCAGCGACTACCCAATGATGAGTTACAGGAGCAGATGCTGTGGGGTGACTTGTCCTGTTCCCCAGAGCCAGCATGAGGGCAGTGGTCCAGGTGGCAGCCAGGGCCTGGTGTGAGTAGTGAACAAGGAATACAGTCACACAAGAGGCAAATCTCTCTTTGCAAGGAGGTGGTCTTGTCTTTTAGAGTGATGATACTCAAGCTTTGTGCCCTTGACACTTCCACTCCTACTTACAGACATTTTTACAGTTACTATGAACTTGTGGTGTTGTTATTTTTAAGCTATTCTTCTATCTGGCTCATATTGCCTCATCTCCTAAAACTTAGCTGTCAAGTTCTGCCAGAAAGGAACACCTGTGTGTGTATTCTCAGAGCACGACTGACTTGGTTCTGGGCAGGACAAGCGGATTCTTGGGCAATAAGGCACATTTAAATACACTTTAGGAATACAGAAACATTGTGTTTATATTTTACCAAGCATATGATAGGTTTAATATATTCTACATAGAAATCTGACAATGTCAGATCAGTGGGCTTCATAGGTTAAAGGCTCCTAAAACTTTCTCTTAAAAATGGTTGAGAATATGTGATCTTTTCTCCAGTGTTTTTTATAAAACTTTTCAAATATCCAAAAGTGTTGAAAAGAACAGAACAAGAAATATCCCTATACCTACCATTTAGATAAAATTATTTTCTCTTACTTTAATACATCAATACTATTTATCTGTATGTATATACATATAAATTTATGAATATTTATATTAATAGAATATATGTGTAAATTTTCTTTTTTTGCTGAACTACTTGAAGGTAATTAGTGACTTCTTCTAAGGGTGAGTTATATAATTCCTATGTATGAGTTGTGATCAAAGTATACAGTAAATGTTTAAATTTAAAAAATTATTATATTGGAAGATATACTGGCATTAATTCCCTTTGAAATACCCTTCCTCCAACTTGAACACACTCATCCTTCATTCTTGTTACTGTCTGAAGCAGTTCTGGAAGTCCTCTTTCATGTCCTTTTGTGGCTGCCTCCATATTCCGAACTGATTCATAATATGGCAATTTCTGATGTCACCTATTTGCAAGATCTGCCCCCATGTGACTTCTGGCTCTTCCCTAAAGTCAAAATGATCATGAAAAATAACTATTTTGAATCAATTCAGGATATTGAGGCTAGTGTGACAATGCAATGAAAGACATTTAAAAAAAAAGACTACTGTGTATGTGACTGAGATAGGAACATGTCCAATTGACTATCTTGAATTCTTGTCTTAGGCAGGAAGGTGCTTTTTTCTTGAGGTCCAGAGAGATGTGCACTGGAAAGCCACCAAATTTAGCTAATGGTAGAGTCATCTCAGAGGATGCTTACTGGGCCCTGACAAGCTGAGAGACTTGGGCAAATGGCTTCCGGACTCTGATGATCATAGTGATAGGGATAATAACACTATTACTAATAATAGCAATGGTATATTCTTAGTAGTCCTTACTGTGTGCCTAGATTTATTATGCTAAATTCTTTCTGTGTAGTTTACTCATTTTATTCCCATAACTGCTGTGTCCCTGAACTGTAGGCCTTAGCTATTCTGGAACTATGTTTCCCAGAAGAAAGCTCCAGAGAGTCCAGGGACTCATTTGCCAGAATGGGGCCAAGAATCAGATGGAAATTTCCTTGAAATCAAAGTACAAAGAGGGTAATCTTACATGTGGATGGGTGGAAGATTGGTAATGGCAAAGATAACAAGAGATTAGACACCCGTTTAGTAAAAGGTTCTTTTTCTAGATTTTTTTTTTGCATAAATGAGGAAGAAAAGTGAAAAATAAATTTAGAAAACAAAAATTGACCCATACGGCTTACATGCACAGAAAAGATTTGTTTTGGTGGTAGATTTGTTATTTCACCACCTCTGATTTTCAAAATTGTGGGAGTTAATTGTTTCACTACTTTCTAATAAAATAAACTGTGGAAACAGCAAGGGGGAGGCTAGTTGGAAGATATTTAAAAATACACTCACAGAGGGAGAAAATTCACTGGAAATTGCAGCAGACTTTGGTTTGTGGGTGCTGACCAGCCATAAGGCACACAGGACTTGGACTCTGCTGTGTGGGAGCTGCTGACATCTTCCCCTGGTAGATGGCCCTTCCTCTGGGAGGGCGCGACCCTGAGTAGCACCCCACTTCTGTGTGCTGCGGCTTACACACATCATTCTCACATGAAGTACTCTGGACCAGCTATGAACTTGGGGCTCAGAACTGTGGAGCTCATCTTTGTCCCCCTCCTGGGTCTGGTTGAAAGGACATGAGCCTTTCCTCGTGATGCCACATCCGAGGAACAGTAAGCAGGCCAGTGTGGAGGGAGCAGGGTGAGCAAGGCGGAGATAAGGCCTGAGAGGCCAGAAGGGACTCACTGACGGAAAGCCTTAGGCTGGTAATGATCTGGAAGGGCTTGCATCCTCTACAGAAGGCGTTTTCCAGAAGGTGCTAGAAGACTCAGGCACCGTTGTTGCCCACCTTGCTTTTCTAATGATACAGCACAACCTGCTTTCAGTATTTTCCAACCTAAAACTGCCTCCTCATTCTCACTGTGGAACTGAGTTTGGGTCCTTAACTGTGCTTTTGTTTGAGTGTCTAAGTGGAGAAGAACCATGGACCTGCCCACATACCTCCATAGCAGTGGGTGGCCTACCTTTGGGGCCTGTATCCTTGTCAAGCACATTTTGAAAATGCATGGATTGGGCGGGGGTTATATCTCAGAGGCACAGTGCCTGCCTGGTAAGCGCAAGGTCCTGAGTTCAATTCCCACTACCAGAAACAAAACAAAACAAAAAACCCAAAACAAAAACAAAACAACAAAAACAATGAAAATTCATGAATCTGTGACAACTTCTGATGCTAGTGACTTCCCACACACCCCTAAACCAGGCAATGTCAAGAAGGAAGGAGAGACGAGTATCCAGAAGACAGCTTTCCTCTTATCTTGTCAGAGCTTGGTAAAAGACTTCTCCTAATTTTTTTTTAGGCTTCTCCTAATTCTTATAAGGGGCTTAATGGCTTTCAGAAAAAAATCTCAGTGTTTCTCTTCCAGAGGAATTAAAAAGGGAGGAGGAGGGGACTCTGATACGTGGCATATGAAGTCCGTGGAACAGGATGAGAAAGTAAAATGCAATCTCTATTTTAACCAGGCAACTAAAAACTTCTCAAGTTTCTTCAATGTATAACTTCATCCACTTTAACAAAAAAGAACCTTAATAGTTACAGCTGAGAGATGGACAGGTGTGTATCTCACAGTGGAAGGCCACTCTCTGCAGCAGTGGGGATGAGCAGTAACCTGCTCAAATGGTCACTATCAAGAGTTGGGACGGGGATCCTTCCCATTCCTCTCTCTGTTAACTGAACATACTATTATTCAACAAAGGTCTGCAATCCTGAGTCCCCAGATACAAATCTCTTTTCTCTTTTGTGAATCTCCCTAACTTCAAAGCCTGCACCTGTATAGACTTCATAATCATTTACGTGTGTAGATCTTTTGAAATATTTTTTCAGTGTTTCCTTTGAGCAGAGCTCAGGCCAACCTTTTATATTTTGTTCTTTCATTTATGTTATTAGAAGGATCAAGGAAAAAAGTCTTCTCATTACTAAGAAGAGGAAGAAATCACTTCAGAAATAATCATATTCATTCTGATCTTTTAATATAAATATAATTTTTTGCATTTCATTTACTTTTACTTGGTACAACTGTTACTTTGCATAAAGAATTGGCAGTTATCAGATGAAAAAAAATTTTCTCACATTTCAAAGAGGATTACACAGTAAATGCTAGCGCTCTGTTTACTGAGCAATAAAACATTACTTAGTTTCTTCAAAAGAAGTCTGAAAATGATTAGTTCCCATGAATGAGTATCCCAAGGTGACCCTTCTGACTGGAGCAATGTGCCTGGCTTTGGTTTGGACCAGTTATCAGAAATGTGTCTAATTCTCATTTCATCTCATGATATGGAAATTACAGTTGTGGAGTTTAGAGCCAAAACCAACAAAAACTGAAATTTTACTTGTGATTCCTATAACCACAGTCAGCACCACGTGAGGGAGTGCTCTCCAACATCAGTTTTCTATTCTCAGGTCGCCAAACATGGAAACTAGGATGCTAGAGATTGAGGCTTTTCAGAATAACAAAGTCCTACACACCCAGAACTAACTTACCTATTAATTAGAGAATGCCTGGGTTGGAAAGCATTATCCAGCAAGGGCAGGTACAGGATATACTTTAATCTGCACTGTGAATTTTTGATTCTAGAGTATAATGTTATCTGTAATGAGTCCAGGACATCTCAGGAAAGAATCAGAGAAGAAAGGGGGCTGGTAACGCACAGGTACTAGTAGTGGAAGGCTACTACTGGAAGACTGAGCCAGTCTTCTGTATGTAAGATATATTCACTCACCCTTCCCAGCTAAGTGAATCCAGAAGCTCTAAATACATCCTTTTCTCTTTCAAATCTTTATAAAGGCATCACTTTCCAGGGAACCACAGAATTTTAATATCCTCTGCCAGCAGGGAGGGGGTTAGGGAAAGGGCAGAAGACGGAAAGAGAATAGAGAGAAAGGGACAAATGTCTTCTCTATGGAATGTCAATAAACTTTACAATCTTTAAAGTTGGGTTTTCCTGAAGTTCCTTTGTAGGATTTAACAGTACACAGTTAAAAACTGTATAAGAAATGCCAATCAAAATACCATTTGCATACCACACAGATCGAGAGAAATCATTGCTAAAATTCATCTGGAACCAGAAGAGACCAAGAATAGCAAAGGCAATTCTGGGTAACAAATTCTGGGCAAGTATCACAATCCCTCACTTGAAATTATACTACAAAGCTACTGTGATAAAATCAGCATGGTACCAGAATAAAACAGGCCTCAAGATCTTCTACTTTAGTCAATGGACTTTAGTCAACTACAATTACAAACACATTCAGCCACCTCACCTTTAACAAAGAGGCCAAACATGCACACTGGAATAAAGATAGTCTCTTTAATAAGTGGTGCTGGAAAAACTGACTTTCCATATGCTGAAAACTAAACTAGACCCATGTCTATCACCATGCACTAAAGTCAAAATGGATCAAAGACCTAAATATTAAAAGAGAAACACTATATCTTCTGGAAGACAAAGAAGGTAGAAATCCTGATGACATAGGGGTAGGCAGAGAGTTCAAGAACAAAAGTCAAACTGCAGGAAATACTTCCCAGAATCAACCACTGGGATCTAATCTTATTAAAAAGTTTTTGTATGTCAAAAGAAATCTCCAAAAGAGTGAAAAGAAAACCCATGAATTGGGAAAATATCTTAGCCAACTGTCCCTCAGACAAAGGACTTCTATCTAGAACATATAAAGAATTTAAAAGTCAGGCCCCCCAAATTCAAAGACCCAATCCAAAAATGAGCATCTGAGCCGAATATACACTTCTCAGATGAAGAAACACAAATGGCAAATAAATATATGAAAAAATGCTCAATATCAATGGTCATTCGGGAATGCAAATTAAAACAACACTGAGATTCCATCTCACCCCAGAAAAATGGCCAAAATCAAGAAATCAACCAGTAACAAATGCTGGAGGGACTATGGGGAAAAAGGAACCCTTCTCCGCTCTTGGTGGGAGTGTAGACTGGTGCAACCACTATGGAGGTCAGTCTGGAGAATCCTCAAAAACCTAGGATTAGAGATTCCACTTGACCCAGCTACTCTGCTTTGGGCATTCTCCCAGAAGAACTGAAAACATCATACCACAGTGATTTATGTGCATCCATGTTTATAGCAACACAATTTGTAATAGCCAAATCTTGGAAACAACCCAAGTAACCATCAATTGAGGAATGGATAAAAAAGATGTGATATTTTTATACAGTGGAGCACTACTCAGCTATAAAGAAAGATTGCATCAAGGCTTTTATAAGTAAATGGATATGACTTGAGACCATCCTCATAAGTGACATAAATCAAACTCACATGTGTAAATACCACATTGTCTCCCTGTATAAGAAACTGAAAGAATGAATGTGATCCATGATCTGTAATAAATATTGTATAAGGGTAAGAAATTGCTCGAAGAAGAAACATAATTGGGATGGGGAAAGAAGGAAAGAAGGAAGGGAAAAGGAAAAGAACATAAATTTGTGTATATATATATATATATATATATATATATATATACACGTGATAGCTAAGATGACTATACTACTAATTGTATTAGCTACTGGAAAAGAACAGTTAATATACATATGATTAGATCAATTTTGCATGTCTATATCTGTTAATCTAACCAACTCTTTTGAAGGTAACAATGTGCAATATTACAACCATTGTTAAATTCCTATCATTTTGTTTTGTAAACCTCTACTGTGATTGTTTGGGGTTTGTTGTTTGTCTCTTTTGCTTTTTGTTTTTCCTTTCTTTTTTTCTCTTAAATAAATTTTTTAAAAAGTAAAAGAAAGAAAGAAATAAAGAAAAAAATCTCCGCAAGAGTGAGGGAACAAGTTCCCCAGGCTAGGTGCTTATATGACATCTAGGAGTCATGGGTGGTCTGGGGGGACAGAGTTGGTACCCAGATCTAGGCATGTGTTTGGCCCGGGTGCCAGGACAACAGAACGTGCAGTGCTGCCGGGTGAAGGCTTTCTGCTTTCTCTTTTGTTTGCATGTGGTATGGACCTACCTTGACCTGGTTTGGGATGGACAGGGCCACTAATCCTCTTTTTCCTAGCATTGCTCATTAGCAGGGAGGAGACCTTCCAGTACAACTGACTTGTTTTGCCCTTCCGACAGACAGACAGGCAGACAGACAGACAGCCAACCCAAGTACCTGCAGAAGGATCTTGTTGCCATCATGGTCTTCTGTCTGCCAGCGCCCCTCACTGATGGGGCTACAGGGATTGGGCAGGAGAGGCACCAGCTCCCCAATGTCCTTTACTCGAAACTCCAGCACGGAGGAGTCGGTGGGCACTGGGCTCTGGTCACAGGGCAGTCTTTTCAGGGAGAACTGGATGTCCACATCCAGATTGGAGAAAATGGGGAAGATGCAGAAGTCCGCTTTCCTCTGACTGGGGCTCCGGCGCAGGATCAGCTCATAGAAACGAAGGCTGTCTGCATAGCTGTCGTAGCGACAATAGATGGTGAAGCGCACGATCTCCTTGCCATAGTGCACAGGCCGAATGGCCCACAGTGGTGTCCCGGGCGCCAGGGTGAAGAAGTCCTGGCTGAAGGGCAGGTAGGGCAAGAACCGGCCATTCACACGCTCTGTGTGGTGGTGGCGCCAGGGCGGGCGCTGCAGCATGCGGTGCAGCTGGAGAATCTGCTCCTCACCGTACTCCTCCTGCAGGAACAGCACCACGGCCAGGGCTGGCTGTGCGCCTTTGGGGGTCTTCTTCCTTCTACGGCCCGCTCGCCTCTCAGACACTCGGAACAGTGGGAGTTCAGGGTGGATCCACGCCAGGACCTTGTCGATGGCCTCCTGCAGCGGCTGGGCCTGGCCTGGGTCTGCGATGATGTGGATGCTTACCAGGAAGGGGTCCTGGGCCTCTTCTAGGGAAAGCTCACCTGGGGGCACCGAATGAACGACAAGTGAATTGAATGAATGGACAGATAAAATGGTGATTATTTCATGAAGGTGACCAGCGATGACATGTACTTGGCAGGAAGAAAGCCAAGTTCTAAATCCATGACCTATGATGTTTTTGGTCTCAAGTTTGCATACAAAAACTACTACGGTTGCATCTGAGCATCCAGAGATGAAAAGACTATTGCCAGAACCGGTTCTTAAGCTGCAGTGTTAAGAAAACATTGGCCCTGTATTTCATCAGGTTGAGTGCACTTTCTATTAGAAACAGAAAGTCCAGCCTCGACTTTGGAAGGAATAACAGGCCAGTGAGAGCAGATGCTGTGGCAGTACCAGCAGGTCATTTAGTAGTGCCTAAAATGAACACAGTGTCTTACCCCATGAATGTTCCCAGCATTACAGCGCCCTTCTGGTTTGCTTATCTTGCTGATTGATTTTGCTCATTCATTTAAGAGACATCCAGGGACTCCCTTGGGGCCTCAGTGGAGAGCAGAGACGTGCTTGCCTCTGGGAGCTCGCTCTAACTGACAAATGAGGCTGTCATGCCCACAGCTTCCCCGCTGGGGACAGGGAGTCTGTTGTGATTGTTGCTGAGACACGGGGAAGAGCAGCCCAGGACAAGTGCCACATTCTTGCTGTCTGCTAAGGCTTACTGGGAAGAGCTCATCAGTGGAGAAGCACAGTGAGGCCATGACTGCCAGGTCAGGCTGCCTTTGCTGGATGAGTCCACCCAGAAGCCCACAGATCCTGAATGGCTGGGCACCCTCCCTCTGTCCCCTGGCAGGCAGAACACCTGGCAGCATCTAATGCCAAGGGTGAAGCTGGCTGTTTGACTTGGCAACATCTTCTCATGGGATGACGCAGTTGGCTGGCCACAGTAGCCTATTTCAAACGATGCTCTGTTTGGCTTTATCTAAATTCTGTCATAAATCTAATGGTAACCAAGAGAGCTTTAGGACAAGTATGGCAGGGGCAACACCACTGGATTCATTTACAATCTAGACGTGTCTTTCCATGTGTGCCCACTACGAGGGTTAGGTCTAGAATGATCAGTGGACAATAATTTCTGAGATGTGAGATGTGCTTTTAGGAACCATAACCTCAGTCAGTTCCCCAAATAAAAACTCTTTTTTTGTGTAGTTAAATAAGATATTCCCCGTGGGCCCATGAATCCATTTTACTATGTACAGTTGTACTAGCATGGCTTTAATTTTGTTGGATAACAACTTGTCTAAGTCAGGCATCCCTACTACACCTGTAATTCCAGCACTCCTGGAGGCTGAGACAGGATGACTGCAAGTTTGAGCTCAGCCTGGCCAACTTAGTGACTTAGTGGGACCCTGTCTCAAAATAACAAGGTAAAAAAATGCTGGAGATGTAGTTCAGTGCAAAGGCCCTAAGTTCAACCTCCAGTAACACAAAAGCAAAATGAATAAATAAACAAAAACTTGTCTGAATTTTCATCCCAATCCTCACAGCTAGATATCATTGCCTTCTTTCTCATTCACTCATTCTTCAAGCATTCAATATATACAAGGTACTAGGAAATAAGGAAGCTGGCACTACTGAGGACTATGGGAGTCTGTTTACACAGACTCTGGCACGAATAGTGTTCCTTGCTACATACATGAACCTGGACAGTCAAAGGTAGCATTATTTTACAGAATCGTAAGCCACAGGTGAGAATTTCCTGAAACATAGATGCAAAAACATTAAAATTCAATCTGCTATACGCCTATAAGGGATCCAACACAACAGCATCTTGCGGTGGGGGTTAGGTTCTACAGTTATCATGGAGTGAGGATTACCCACAGACAATGTTACCACTGAAAGTTCCCTTAATTTCCAGCAAGACACCGGATGGCACTGACCTGCAACAAGACAGCTCAACCAGATGTGTAAATGCTGTTTTGGCTGGACACCAGCTGCTGCAAGGGCTGGCACAAAAGAACAGTATGCTTCTGGATAGACACTGAACCTCCACCCCACAAACCAAACCTTTATTGCATAAGAGGCTTTCAGCAGTTGAAAGGCTCCTGGAACCTGAGGATGACTAAAGTGGTCCCAGTTCTCTCACAGCCATGGGGTAGATGACAGGTAGAATCAGTCCAACTGTCTGTTCTGTCTCCTTCCCTCCCCTTTGGATGAGCACATATTCCTGAATTTGTGTGAGCTAAATATGAGCATGATATAATTCTGATTTACTACCATGTAAGGTAGCAACTCTTTGTCTTTGGTGCCTCTAAGAAGGCTTCCTGGAGGAGGTACCAGATGAACTGGGTCTTGACAGGTAAACATCTAAGAATGACTACAAATGTGGGAGAAATTGGTGTGGCAGGAGGGAGACTATTTATGAAGGCACAGAACTGTGCAAAAACAAGCACATTTGGAAGGGGGTGATGAATGATTCTGAAACATGGCAACAGATGCAACTGGAAAAAAAAACTGGAGCCAAATTCTACAGTCTTGAGCTCAATTTCATAGGTGATGGAGGATTTTCATTCAGGAATGTCAGAATCAAGTCAGGAGGAGGTTGACTACAGGCAAAGCAAGGAGTTAGAGGATAGTGAGGAGTCCAGCAAAGGATAGCAAGGACTTGGCATAGTTTGCATTACTGGCCCTAGTTTTCTGTCCTACTCTATGTCCTTGCTCTCTGTCAAATGACTTTAGTTCTTCGTACTAAATGTGTGATGTTTGGACAGTACAAAGTGAGCTGGACACGTATTCTGGCTTGCCACCTCATGCGTCTGACATTTCTATTAAAGCACAGGATTGAGCTATCCCACCGGTCTGGGGAAGAGGATGAAACACATGGAGCAGAGCTAGCTCAGCTAAGCCCAACCTAGATCAAACCATGACACATGGTATGAACTGCCCAGCTATGACTGGGTCTAGATAAGTTGACCCAAGGCACATGGGAAACAACAAATAACTGTTGTTTCAAGCCATGAATCTGGGTATAGTTGTTACACAGCAATACTTACAGATGCACAGAGAATCAGTGGGTAAATACAAGGTGCATGTGGTTAACCGGTTATTTAAGAGGCACACATGTGCCAACAACACCGTGTGAGGCAGGGGGTGTAAAAAATGAATGTGTTCTGATGTTTCTGGTGTGGGTAACTGGTCCTTTGTTGTATTTTACAGACAGAAAACAAAAGCAGAGAGGCAAGGTTTTTTGGGTGAGGGCAGGGGAAGAAAAGGAGTTCCACTTTGTTCACTTGGCTGAGATGTGTGAATAACTTTCAGAGGGGATGTCCTTTTGGCAATTGGACATTTATGTTGCTGAAGCAGTAGCTGAATTTAAAGATGCAGGGCTAGAGCTAAAGATGGAGGACCAATAAGCAGCAGGATATGGAGCCTCCCTGAGAGAGACAGCTCAGATGCCAGAATAAAACATCCTGGAGAGGTCCGGACAGAGGGAGATGGATTCGCTTGACCCAGGAAGAAACTGAATGGAAAAGAGCTGTCAAACACGCAGGCCTGGGACTACCATTAGAGAAGCTAAGATTAGTGGTTATGGTGCTTTCGCCTAGCCACCTGAATTCGTGCAGCTGCAACTGGCCTAAGCCACCTGTGCAAGGAGCTGAGCAGCCCCGCGTGCGACTTGTCTGGAGCTGCTGTGATATCACGCTGCAGCCAAGTTGAGGTTGGAGGTCGGCAAGTCCAACGGAGAATGGAGCCAGAGAGGGACCGGCATTAACCCCCCGTGAGTGCTGGGAATAAGACCCTCCCATGGGAAAGGGGGACCAACTGGATGACATGTTGGAGTCGGGCAGGATGGGCCTGAACTAGGAACAGCAGTGACTTTAGTTGGTTGCTCCTCTCCCAGAGCAGACTGGTGGGATCTGCTTGGCCTGGGTCATACCCTTGGCCGGGACCCAATAAGTTGTCCCAAACCGATTCCCTATGCACAGCACATACTAATGCAGTGAAGGCCCCTGAAGGTTGACTGGCCTGGAGCAGAGGGGCCAGCATATGCTTCCCCTGCTTGCACCTCAGTGACCAACAGCAAACTGGAGAGGTCAAAAACCCCTAGCCAGGGTGCTCCAGAAGAACCAAAAACCAATAAGGAAAGGGGCTAGGATCTCCACTATACACTTGTATGGAAGAAACCTAAAACATGACAAGAGAAAGAAATAAGAAAAGGCCCCCAGCTCCCAACCCTGAGAATATTGATCCAGGAGAGGTAAATACAAAAGAGATTGAGGGCAGCAAACATGCAATATCAAACACGGTATCAGCATACATAAAGAGATACTTTTGGGACCTCACAGACAAGGTCAAAACTGAAAAATTAATTTAAGTAAAGCAAGATACAAGTAGATTAATAAAAGAAATGCTAACCACCTCTCAAGAAGACACAGATGGAAGAATGGAGGAACACAAAAAAAGGAGAGAAATGTTCAATGAATATAAAGAAAACCTAGAATATATGAAGCAGATTCAAAGAGATTACCAGAAAATTAAAAACTCCATTGAAAGCTGGCAAAACTGCTTGAAAGAAACTAATGATAGACTATCAAAACTTGAAGACAGGTTTGCAATGTGTGATCATGAAAGGAAAGATCTCTTAAAAATAACAAGGAAAGGCAGTAACAGTACAAAGGCTAGAAGACAACAGAGGATCTATAACCTAAGAATAAAAAATGTGAGTGAAGAAGCAGGAGTCAAAACAAAGGAATTACAAAGGCTACTCACAGAAATAATTAAGGAAAACTTCCCAAGCATAACAAAAGGAAATGATATTCAGATGTATGAAGCATACAGAACTCAAGCCACCTACAACCAAAACACAGCTACACCCAGACATATAATAATCAAGATCCCATAAATTCAATATAAGAATGGAATATTAAAAGCCATCAGTGAAAAGAAACAGATCACCTATAAAGGAAAACCCATCAAAATCACAGCAGACTTTTTGACATAGACCATCAAATCAAGAAGAGCATGGAGTGAAGTATTCCAAGCCATGAAAGAAAATAACCTCCAGCCCAGATTGATGTACCCTGCAAAACTGTCTCTAGAAATTAATGGAGAAACAAGATGCTTCCGTGACAAAGAGGAACAGGGGGAATTTGTGACCAACCCTACAAAGAATACTGAAGGACACTCTAGAGAGAGAGAGAGAGAGAGTAAAAAAAAATACCAGGATTTCAGGAATAGTGGTACAGAGGCCTCAATGAATGGGGCAGACAGTGGAATGAAGGAGAAAAGAAGACAACCAATGGCAGAAAAATAGCATAGCAGAAACGAGGCAGAGAAGGTTGGCTATAATCTCTAACATAGATGTCCTTGATATACTAAAAAAAAAAAAATCACAGGCAGAGCAGATCGGGAGGTAGGGTCCACCGAGATGCTCTGTATGGGAAATATAATGCACCTGAAAAAGGGTTAATGGATCGAAAATCAAATATGAGAAAACAATGCTCTATGTGACAGGAAACCAGAGAGAAATAAGAGCAACTCGACCAGCACCTGAAGATAGGTTGGAAAGACAGGATACTTATGTGCAGTAGAGAACTACTCAGCTATAACAAAGGAAAACCTTGAGGCTTTTGTAGGTAAAGGAATACAGCTCGAGATCAAGTCCAGGAGTGAGAAGGTTCAGAACCACTTAAGTAAATAGCAGGTTGTCCCCCTAATCTAAAAACTGAGGCGTTTGGTGGGACCCAAAATGCACAGCACCCTGTGGGAGTGAAAGGGGAAGAATAGTCTAAAAAAAGAAGGCAGAGGATATTGTTAATAGTGTATCAGGATTTAAAATCCACATTACTCACACTGCTCTGTTTAGATGGATTATATTCTGTTCCAGTTTGTCTACTTGTACTAGATTTGAGGGCAGAGACAGCTATCCCGAAAATAGCAGGATATAGTATGGTAATCATCCTTAATTTCCTATTGACTTAATCTGAAGCCCTGTATAACTTACACTGTTTTATCATGACTGATCTTAATTGAATCTGGTTTGTTAGATTGCTGTTTTGTATTGACAGATTTTATTCAAATCTGTTATGATTGATAGTCAAGTCTAAGAGTATAGGCAACTACTTTGAAGATGACAAGATTCACTAGGATACCCGCTCTGGTTTGATTATTACCTGCTTTTGAAGCTTTATACTGTCTACAATGTTTTGATTTTATTAATATTGTTATGTACTGCTATATTCAATTATACTATGCCTGATGATATGGACAATTTTATTGAAGATAACAAGAAACAACACAGTAACCACTGTAGATCATCTTGTACTGTGGTTTTATATGACTTTTTTGTTTCATGTTTTTTATAAGAATTTGTTTTGTTTTGTCTTGCTATGTTTTATTTTTCCCACTAATACAGAAAAGATAGAAATACATGTAGAGACTCATACATGTATAGAACCTATAAACAGTTAATGAGAACTGATTATACAATGCACGATGAAATGAACAACTACTTTGAAGAAGAGACACTAGGTACCCAGCGCTGATTCTGTAGCATCATGAAGTGAAATCCAACAATACTATTATTCTTTGTTCAGAGCGATTTTAGCCTGTTTTGTTTTGTTTAAGTTTAACATACATGAAAGTATGGAGAGGTATTTTGAAAAGAATGAGAGACACTATGACAGCCATTGTTGGCTTCCTTACTGTCTGGTTTTGAAGACCTAAAATGCCTTCCTCATCCTGTTCAGATCAGCTCCATACTATGTTGTTTCGTGTGAATTCTCTGTATGTGAAGATATGGACAACTATCTGGAAGAAAACAAGAGACAATATGATAGATAGTGAAGATCTGTCTTGCTTTGAAATTTATGTCTCTTACATTTTTTTTTTTTTTTCCGGTACTGGGGACTGAACTCATGACCTTGCGCTTGCCAGGCAGGCACTTAAGCCATTGAGCTAAATCCCCAGCCCTACATTGCTTTCTTGTGTTCTGTTTTGTTGCTTAATTTTACCCTCTTTAAAATAAAAAAAAAAGATGTATCTGTTACCTTTTGTGACTTGACTGTCAACCACGATTGGCTTGAGAGACACAGGCTGTGTGTAGGTGGGTCACAGGGGTTGTGGCCTTGGGGACTGTATCTTGTCTCTGGCCCTTACTCCCTGGTCCTCTTCCCTTTTTCTCTGCTTCTCAGTTGCCGTGAAGTGAGCAGCTTTGCTGCACACATCCTTCTAAGTGTTTCTGCCTTGGAGCCAGCCAACCATGGACTGAGACTCCTGAAACCATGTGTCCCATAAACGGTTTTCTCCGTTAAATTATATATGCCAGGCAGTTCATCCCACCTATGAGAAAGCTGACTTACATATCTTTAGACCGTATTTTTGCATTTTGGCAGTTATCTGATATGTGTGTGCCCCATATTGATTTGAATCTTGAAAACTCATCATGATGGTTTAGGGAGCAATTGGAACTCAGGAATCATTCTGACCCTTTTCTTGTTCTTTCTGCCTGGCTGGCTTCTGTTTCACTGAGCATTAACATCATCATCAGCAAATGTACAACTGAAGAAAAGGTATCAAATACAAAAGTCAGTGAAATTATCATCAGTAACTCAGTAACTCAGTAAAGATGATACTGTAATCATTAACACCTAATTTCCCTTTTCCGTGGTGTCTGCAACTCTTAACAGTGACACATTAGCTCACATACATCCTTTCTCAGAGTTCTACATTAATGGGCTCTTTTAATCCTTCAAAAACCCTGGAAGGGGCTGCTACTCTTGTCCTCATTTTAGACAGTAGGAAATTGAGGCACAGAGAGGCAAAGTCACCTGCCAAAGGCACACAGAGCAAGTGGCTCAGCACTCGCTGCAGCTCTGAGGTCTGTGCACCATTGCTCGTCGTCCTCTTTGCTGACCCCATTTCACAGGAGGGTCACCTGCCACTTTCATCCACATCCTTGCAGTACCACTTGCCCCTTCTGGTGGCTCTCCTGCCTCCTTTGCTGGCTGCCTTTCTGGCCACCAATAGCTATGTGTATTGGACATCTATTTAACTCTGTTTCCTCTGGCCCTGGTCTCAGAGGAAGAACACCCCAGACACTGGCTGCCTGCTGGCACATGCCCGGGCCCTTACATCTCTGTACTGCCGCCAAGGGTGAGTCCAATAGGCCAGCACCCAGGTGGGTGCACTGGCAAAAGAAAAGCAGAACAGTGATCTCAAGAAAACCTGCAGCCTGTGCAGGTGGGGGGAGAGGCAGGGGTGATGCCTGGGTGTGAAGTGGGGGAGGTGGTATTTGAGTCTCCTAAACTGAGTTGTCAGGGCTCTCAGCCTGGTGCTACCTCCAGCAGTGGCACAAAGGTTTCCCAGAGAGCAGTAACAAGGGCCATGCTAATCCTGCATGGGTGAGTGAATGTTTGCAGCTCCACAAAAGGGCAGGTTGCCCAACCCCAGAGCAGTGTCTGAGCTGAAAGGCATTCCACCAGCGCACTGGCAGCTGGGATACAGCCAAGAGCAAGCAGGCAAGGGAGACCAAGACTTGGCTGGTCCCCAGTGCCCTCCGGTACTGCATAAACCAGGGAGATACATGTGGTAAAAATCCTGCCCCACAAGAACGAAGGAGATGGGGCAGTGCATTAGTACGCTCTGGGCATCCTTCCCATGGCCCAGTGCACAGGATTCAAAGAACCACAGAAAACAGCTTGCAACTGTCATCGGGTGCTAGGGTTACACACGCCCCAGGGAAAGCTGTCTCTGTAGAGCTGCACAGGGAACCAAGTATTTGAGGGGAGGGAGAGAAAATGTGAATAATTAATTGTCACGAAAAGCCTCTAGGCCTCCCTGGAGAAGCAGAGACGATGCATCTGTGGGATGTGCTCTGTCTTTATCATATCTATTACCTGTCTTCTGCAAGGACCGCAGGGAGCACCTGTTCCTTCAGCGCAAAGCAGATCAGAATGCAGCGGGAAGGACCTGCTGGCTGGAGGTGGAGCCTGTCACACAGTCTCAACCAGGCTTCCAAAGAAGGGGAAAGGAAGAGTCTCTCATGTGACGCACAGCTAGAGTTTCCATTTATAAAATAAAACAAGAACAACTTTAAGGAAAGCAGTGTACAAGGCAAGACCTCCTATAAGGCAGAAAGTAAAAGATCAGCCCAGATATTCACTACCTCCCACCCCCAATGCTTTGCATCTCCTGTATATTCCTTTTTTTGCCACCTAAATTTAACAGAAAACATCTTAACAATAAGCGTTTACCAAGTGTTCTTTATCTGCCAGCCATTGTCCTATGTATCATGTGATTTAATGATTAAAACAATGCTATGTTAGAGGTATTCTCCTTTTTGCAGCAGAAATATTAACTGACTTGCTCAAGCTTTAGAAAAGTAGGGGCTCTCTGAACTGTCTTAGCCCCAAGTCTCCCCACGAGTATGCTGTTATTTCACAAACCCACCATTCTTACACTAAACCTGTTGGCTGTTTGCTTGGCTGGGTCTCTGAGCCTATGACTCAACTCCTTCAGTCAGCTTGGATGGGTGACCCTGCTGTGACAGCACTGACCATTCACTTACGTGGGCATCCTTTGCTGGGTGCCATGTGGCCAGGGCAGAGGACCAGGGCCTCCCACCTGTTGACAGACTTGTGGCTGCTGGCTTGCTGCTTGGTTACCTCGGTGCTGCCTGGAGCAGGCCTCTCACTGCCATTCTCTGCAGCCCAGAGCCTCACATCAGCCTCACCAGTGCTGTCCTCTACCAGTCTTGTGCCATTTACCAAAAGTGGCCACTGGTATGTCCCCAAAGCACTGACTTCCTAGTAGTGGGCACGTTCAATAGAAAGTCAAGGAGTCTCATTTTGAAGGACTGCCTGAACTAGTCTCAGGATATGACAAGGTCAGATACCTCTTTCTAGAATTTTTGAGCAACAACTGTTCTCACTGTCATTTTAGCTGCAGTTTGACACCGATATTTTGCAATTCAGTTGCAAACATCTATTTAAAAAGTGTTTATTTAGCACCTATGATGTGTCAGGCACAAAGGACACAGTGGTGAATAAAACAGCCTCTGCTTTCACGGAGTGAGTCTAGTGGGGCAGAGATGATAAATATATACCATGAAGTTTGGTAGTTGTAGACACTTCACAGCACACACACATGTTCAGGTGGGCACAATAAGAGGTTCCAAAGCAGCAGCCAGAAGCATTTACCACCAGCTGAACAAATCGGCACGCACCCTTCCAGGACCGAGATTACTGCCAACACCTGTGCCCCATGAACTTCCAGAGGGCCAAGGGAATCAGAGCAAGGGCGCCTTTGCTGATTGGTGTAGGGCAGGTGGCCCTGGAGCTTGCTTTAAGGCCCTCTACCCTCACATACTTGAGAGTGAGGAAATTCTGAATTTCCAAAGCACCTTTTGGTGCTAGTCAATAGCTCTGGAGCTTGGATACAAGTCAGCAACCAGACCCACTTGACTCAGAGGCAGAAAACGCAGGTGAGGTGGGGGTCATACTCATCCCAAATACATTCCCTAGACTTCAGACAGGCTGAATCTGAGAGTCAACATCATGTGGGAACAAAGCCAGGAAAAGACTCCTGAGTTCTCCAGGGAGGACAAAATTCATAGAGGGCCACTGCCCCTTCTCAAGTAGTATAGTCATCCCACAATGCCAGAAATAAATGCCTTCAGAAAAGGGCTTCTGCGTTCCTTCTTGGAAAAGTGTATTCACCCAGCATATAATAAATAATCTTCTTTCTTTGCATTTTTTCTGGTTTGTAAAGCCAGTTCTTTAATCCTCTGAATTAATGAGAAAATTTGTAAGCAATCCCCTTATCCCACCATGATTTAAAATAAAATCTCAGCCTTTAAAAATTCTTGGTGATTTTATAATTTCAAAAAAGCCATTGGTTGCCCTGCAACTTTTGGGCTGTTAACGTGGCAAGGCCGGTCCCAGTGCTACACCCAAATAAAGCCCAAATCAGATGCTGGGTTAGGAATCACAGTACATAGTGGCAGTGAAGTGATATCGCAGATAATACAGTTCTTTTCTGTTGGCCTCAATTCCCAGAATTTTCTTGTAACTAAAGAATTGAACACAGGCTGAAATGGTTAAGCTGAAACCTATATTTCTACTTGGTAGAGGAGAACAATAAGGAATCTTTCTGATGCCAAGGCCCTTTCAAGCTTTTGTAAGAAGAATGCTTTTGCTCTAACTGCAGTTATCTACTGTTCTCTCAATTTTCCTCATCTGCTACAGAACAATGTCAGGGGCCTGCATGTCTGATGATCTGTATTCCTAAGCTCATTCTGAAACTAGGACACTATTAAGAAAGAAATAATATAGAAAGTAAGGCAGATACTTCAGCTGCCTTGGGTTTTTTCCTGCTTGGAGATGGGACATCCATTTCACTTTAAAAGTAGGACTAAGCTTCACTCAGAGCCATCATTCTGAAACACACCTTGCTGAGGGAAAGGGGTGGGGCGCAAAAGCCAGATACCAACTAGAGAGTAAAGACAAAGACATTTTAAATTCTCACATAGCTTGACACAGATTCTGGGAAAAGACCAAGAGGTTCGTATATAATTATTCTGAGGAGACATAAATGTAGCTAGAAACACTTAAACATATCTAGCATGTTTCTGTTGTCCTCAGGACTACAATGATTTTGAACGTTTATGAGAAGGTTTATGAGAAGGTATGCACTCCAATATCCCATGCTTAATGATATACTTACACTCACTTTATGTAAAAATTTGGGGGTTAAAAGAACTTATGAGTATGGCATTTTACACGGAATCTTTTCCTCTGCTCAACAGTTTTAATTATGTGCTTGTCATTTTCATGGGTAACAAAAGCATCCTGAGAAAGTCAAGATCTTCATAAGATGCTGTAGACTTAGAGATGCCACAATAGGTCTTGGAAGCAACAGGTTTAGAATAAAGATTCATCTTGTTTTAAGAAATGAAATACATATAGCCCAACAAAAAAGACAAAAGAGGAAAATGTGAATCAAACTAATGCCATGGATTTATTCACCAGGGAACTCCTGTCTTCTCAGTCTTATACTTGTTAGTGAGAGAATCATCAGCATTGATAAAATCCAGAATTTGCTCATGATCTGAGCATCGACACAGGAAATGGAGCTTGGGGACTTTTATTTGCCCTAAAAGTCAGTGGCATATTCAAATGCTATGTCGGTTTGAAAGTAATAGCAACACGCACTTGGTCTTTGTTGCCATGTCTCCTCAGAAAGTAAGTCCTTTAGGGCCCATTAGAAAAGCAAGCTTCCTGGACATGTACAGAAATTAAAGACAGGTAAGGCATTTCATCCAAGCTCCTTGTTTACAGATAAGGCTGAGCAACTTGTCTAGGCTGGGCATTTGGCCAACAGCAGGTCTAATACAGGAGGGACAACTCCTACCTCAGGGCTCCGACCTTCACAGTTCGCTGCCCCCAGGCCTGAGGTGCCCAAGCCTGCTAAAGCCTCTGAGAATTGCAAAGTAGGAGGAAACAGCCTGTCACTGTCTTCAGGGAGTTATCTAAATGACAAAGCAAGATGTTCATACATGAAAGACAACAAAAAACCATAGTGGATGATAAGTTCCAAATGACATGTAGAATGAAATGCAGAGATAGTAAGTAGGTCCTCCTTCCTCACGATTTTCCTACTACTTTGTGGCCCTAACCTGTGGAGTCTAGGATTCAAGGACAGTAAATTAAGTAGATAAATCTAGTAATCAAGTTTCTGAAGCTATTTTTGTCAATTCATAGCAGAAGAAACAGTCTGAAGGGCAGGGCTCTCAACTGTATGGGTTGAGCTTTTGGAGACACCAGCTGACAGTGAACCTTAACAGATGACAGTGTCATCATGTAGCTCCTCAGTCCACCAGATCTGTGACCACCTGCATTTTATTCTCACTATCCTCAACACTCAGGCAGTGGCTGATTACCCGTAGAATCACAGAGAAAGCCCAGTTCTCCCCATAACTGACAAAGCAAAAACGTCTTGCAACTGTTCTTGTCACAAAAAAGGAAAACCCATCTTCCAAGCACAGGTTGAACAGTTCAGCTTCACTGCTTTTATGAGCCAATAATAATGTCAGAAGATGTTAGGGTGAGATAAAAATAAAGGGTGAGCGAGAACAGATGGAACATTCCTGCTCTTCCATAACTACTGTGTTGTACAAAATAATAGTTTAATAAATGCATAGGAATGAAGAAAGAAAGAAGGATTTTTCTTGGTCAACTATGAATTACGGGAACACTTAGAGGTTAAGACCTGACTTTTTGCACAACATTCCCCTAAAACTTCCAACTTGTTATCCTGCCAGATATTACAGGCAGCAGTGAGGACACTGAATAAAGATAGAAGCTGTCCACTCTCCGGCTCCCACGAAGCCAATGCACTGATGACATAGCACTTTTCTGTGGCCATCACTGCTGCCCATGGCCAGAACAGGGTGAAATCAACACCATACCTTCAGTGAGAGAAACAGAAAGACTTTACCTCAAGGATCCCCACACCATACGCGTCTCCCTGTTTACAACCTACTCAACAGAGCAGTTTTATTCACTGTGCATATATTGTGCATATGTTGTATGTGTGTTTCTTTGTACCTTAAATCACAGTTTCCATGAGACCCTAGCATGCTCTTCCATGCCAGTGATGAAAGTGAAATGGCAATTTCGGAAACTAATCTGGCAAAAGGGATCAGAAGCTTTACAAACTGCTTACATTTTTTACTGCAGCAATTCTACTTGGAGTTGTTTATTCTCATAATGAAGGATATATACAAGGGTTAGTTCCTAGCAACAGCATTGCAATAGTAAGAAACTGGATACAACCTATAGGATTGTATACAACGCCACGGCATTGATGAGTAAATGTAGTACAGGAGTACAATGGATTACTACATGGACACTCAAACTATTGGGAAGTTAATTTCCTGACATATAAAGATGCTTGAATATAGTTAGTGATAAGATTAGACTATTATATATATATAATATATATATATACACATATATATATATATATATAAATATAGTTGATCAGAGAAATGATCTATAAAGCGAGACACCAAACTGTGTACAGTGGCTATTTTTGGATGGTAAGATTCCATTCTCTTATCTTTTTTGATAATTTGTATTTTCTGACTTTTCTATAATGACTATATTATTTGGGTAACAAACGTTATTCTCAAATTGAGAAAGCATCAGCTATGTCATGGGTAGGTGCGGTGGCAGCTACTCACTGTTGTTCCCTCCCTTGGGGACCTGACACCCTGGCATGCCAGATGTTCCCGAGGTAATATTTTAGCTTCTTGGGGAAAATGTAATCAAGAGAATATGTCTCCATTTTTCTTTCATATCCTGGGAAGAAATCGACACCGTCTGTGTAGTTGAAGTTATACAATTAGAACTTATCTTTGAAGCCAGAAGGACTAAACCATATTTTTTTGAGGAACAAATGTTGGTGTAGCAAGGCACTGAAGGAATTGTCTGTGTGGTATCCTGCCCCCACCCTCTGATGTGCTGATGCATATCTGTCGTTACTGCTTTTTCCTTATCAACTGTCCAGCAATAATGTTGTCTAGCTTTTCAGTTTCTCATTCAGAGAAAATATAGACTTCACACCATCGAGTAATAGTCTTAAAGCACGACTGCTTTCACCTTGGTTGTGTCATTTATCTCAGAGGTTTTATTTGCTACTCCCATGATGCTACAAGTAACGTTATCACTTGCTACTAAAAAAAAGCCTGAAGCATAAGGGAAATATTCCGTGCTTAAAAATAAACCAATCTTAGTAGGGGATACAAATTTTTCTTTTAAATTTTCAATAAAATAATTCAAATATTTATGAAATGAAAACTTTCTCATTCAGACATTATGCAGATCCTACTGCCTATGGATTATACCATTAATTTAGAATTGAAGTGTGAGAAATTTGGATAAGCTACATCTCTCAGGGATAATTTAAAAGTAACCTTGGTTAGTCAAGAGATAGGCTAGCTCAGTGTCCCCGAAAATGTCAGTACATTAAATTCACTTGGCTCAATGGTGGGACCTGGAGTTCTGCATTTCTGCTGCTGATGTGATGTCCCTGGGCCACATTCAGAGCTGCAAATCTGGTGATTTTAAGTGCTATACCAGGCCAAGAACCCAGTTTCTGGGCAGCTGACAAAACATGGGGCCAGCAGGATACACTGACCTTCAACATGCTGCTGTTTTGTGGTTGAGGGTTTGGCCAAGCCTTCACTTGAACAGCTGCAAGACCCAGACTGGCCTCAAACAACACAACCAGGCCTGTGGCTTTTTAATTAGTGTCTCCCACAAATCACATGCTCGTGGCTCCAGCTCTGAGAGGAGGACCCCGAAACATGACACCTGTCCAAAATCCAAAGCCATACTTGCTACAGAAAACTATAGTGTGTGGGGTTGTGGGAGCAGCTGCCCCTAGCATGCCCTTCTTTCTTTATTTAGAGCAAGACAGAGTGAAACTATTATCTTCTGAGGAGGAAGAAAAAGCCCTCATGGAGAGTACTCTCCCACTCAGCTACATGGATAGCAGCTGTACTCACTGTAGCTGCCCATGCCAGAGAACACAAGAGAAACTCCGAAGCTTTAATCCTATAGTTCCCTTGGAGGTCAGAGCCACTAAGGATGACAGACTGGACAAAGAAATCAGATTGGTCTGCTGATGTGCACAGCATTTTAATGACTTCTTTCTGGTCTCTGTGGCCATGGCTGCAAACCAATATAGAGCATGTTGCCACTGACATCATTGTCCAATATCCAGCTACTCACAGAGAGCCCTGGCTAGGCCAGCAGAGTCACAACACTAGACAGCATCCCACCCAGAGGCTCCTTTGAAAACAGTTCTGCACATGAACTCGACTGGTGTAGCAGAATGTGGTCTTAAAGGTAATGAAAATGGAAATGGCTCTTATTTGGGGTCCTTTGCTGGTAGTGCATATTCCATTCTGTGGAAAAGCAGAGCAGAAATTCAAAACCCAGGATGGATTTTCCTCCATTTGAAAATAAGTATACTATTTCCCCAGCACTTGGATTTATTTCATGTCAGTGTCTGAGTTAAAATAATACATCAAACAACACCATTAATATTGCTAATAAGCCCTTTGGATACTGAGGATGTAGGAAATTAATGAAAACCAAGATAGATATGGACTAAGATACTCACATTGCATAATCTTCTCTAAAACTTACGTTCTACTTTTGAGAACACAGTTGAATACCTGTGACTCTTCCTTTGATGGATTCACTGAAGTGGAGTGGGCTACAGTAGGTGAGTTTTTACATCTACTTGTGTTATGGTTTATATCTAGATATCCCCCCAAAGGCTCATGCAGTCAAAGGTGAGGAGTTTTGGAGGATCCTGGATTTAGGGTGTGTGAATGTGGATTAAGGGTATGTTATTTGCATTAAGGGTGTAGATAATGAAAGCCCCACCCTAGCTTTGGTTGGCCCCAGTCAATAGGCTTGTAGCCTGGATAGAATTTAAAGGAACAAAAAGAAGTCAGGCTTGTTGTTTGCTGCTTCTGCCTGCCATGCCATGGACTGTTTCTCCTCTGCCATGCTGTCCTGCCTTGGAGCCAGCTGACTATAGGCTAAAACTTCTACAAACTTTGAGCTGAAATAAACCTTTCCTCCTTTAACTTTGGGTGTCAGGCATTTTGTCTCAGCAATGAGAAAAGTAAATTAATCAAAGACAGATTTCTTTAGGAAATTAATGAAAACATGACAGAAGTGATTTGAGATACATTCTATAATTTTCTCTAAAAATTTATATTCTAATTTAGAGAATGCAGGTGAATACCCATGGCTGTTCCTCCGAGGCATTTACTGAAGTACAGTGTGAAACTGGGAATGGAATAGGTGAATTTTTGAGTTTATTTGCAAACATGTGCAAAATGCCAACTCCATGTTAACCACAACATAAAGCAACCTCAATGGTTAAAATAGTCCTTCATGAGGATTAATGAATACACTTGATCTCTGCCTAGAGCTTACAGAATGAGACTCTGAAAGATTATTTGTTCTAAGAACCAAAAGGGGAAAACATTGTACATGGAAAAAAATGAAGAGCATAACATTTATAAATATATTGACATTAATTTAGCTACTGTCAGTTCTTCCAAAATACCAGTCTTCCTTTTTAGGGGACATGATCAAAACTGGCTTTAAACTGAGAAAGATCTGTCACTAAGATATCATCTTCTCTAATAAAAATGGAAGAGAAATAAATACTTCACTATATCACATCTGTATGTGGCTCTCAGACTCGAAGATGCAGGTAACACGTATTCAAATATTCCCCCTCGGTGATGAGTTCTACAGTGCACAATCATGTCTTCTCATTTTCAAGCTCCTCTATTAGCTTAGTCATTAGACCACAGTAAGTTTAATCTTTCCAAAATGCTGAGGGGCTGCACAAATGTGTTTGATGCCAAAATCAAAATATATAAGGCTTCAGTACCCTAAAATTTGAGGAAAATTGAAACTACTAAGGAACTAGAGACACAACAGCATTTAGCTGGGGCAATACACAGGGTGACATGTCTGCCCAGGCAGAGCAGTGAAGCACACATGACAAGACCACATGGTGGCTATCGGTCAGCCACAGTGCCAATGCCTCGCAATCAACATGCCTGGACTTTCCAATCTGCAAAACACCTATGATCCACATGACCATTTTTCTGGAGACCAAAGTGTGTCTGGAGTCCCAGAGCACCAGCTGGGGCAATCTGGGGCTGACTTCAGGGCAGTTCATAGATAGGGCAGCTGAGGGAGAGTATTAAATGGCCTTTGGAAGCACTGGGCTAGCGGGAGGACACGAGCATGGAACAAACAGGTCATCTGAGTCAGTGCAAGGATGGAGCATAAAGTTGGGAAAAGAAAGCTAAGGAAAACAGAGGACAGAATCTGAAGACCTGGTAAAATGAACAAACTTAGGGACTTCTGTCAACCATATTTCACTTTTTTTTGCCCAGGTTGTTATGTGCTCCTGGGATCAAATCAGCAGAGCGCAATGTTGAGGGCTAGTGTTTTTACTCTTTTCCACAAACACAGGATTCCTTGGGGGCACTGCCCAGCTCCTGGCAGATACTCTGTGTATCACTTTGACTGATCTTTGAGCATCTGTGCTTTGAGAGGCATGAAAGAATACAAAACTGCAAAGCATTCTTGTAGTTACTGGCAGTTCGTAGGGGAAAAAGTTAATGACTGTCCTGAGTTTTGCGTTGGAACAATTTTGGGCCAAAATTAGGAACATTGTGCCAAAGAGCCCGAAACAGAGAAGCAATTCTTTGACTACTTCCTATTGGTGTTTTTGAGGGCTAGGTATCCTCAAGATACGTCATATGTTCTTAGACATGTAATTTTTAAGTTCCTAGCATCTATTATGAGTATGATTAGAATCTTAATTTGAATGGAAACATTCACTTACACATGATAGGAATTTCACTAGTATTACATGACATAATTTTTTTTCCTGGCATAATTATTGTTTTTCTTTTGTCCTGTTTATAAAAATTTCCCCTTTTATTCACATCACTTAAGAGTGCAAATTATACATCATAGCTTGGTGATATTCTCACCAGATTTCTGGATAAACAACCCAAAATTCTGAGTGCATGAATTACATTCATTTTTCTTAGGAAGAATCGTGACTTACTGAGAATTCCGGGAGGACAGAGGATTTTGAGCTCTTCAGAAATCATAAAGGAAAAGTCCATCTTTCCTGGAAATCTAAAAAAAGCTAATAGACCACTTGCAACTGGAAAAATTTCACTCAAACAAACTAAACCATCCATTAAAGGGGCTCCAGCCATATGCCCCAGTGCTGGATGGTGACAGAGGATCCCGTCAGTGGATGTGGGGTCCAGGATTCATAAGACTGAAGAAAAGAAGATGGTGCCCAACCATCTATGTGCCCTCTCCTGCCCCAGACACGGGCATTTCTTGGAAGGCAGTGGAATACAAAGCAGCCACTGCCTGGTAACCCAGGCTGTTTGCCATCACTTACTTCTAGGCAGCTCACAGCACAGGGCATGCAGATTGTGATCAGGCCTCACTACAGGATTAACACTTGAGGACACCAGAGAAGGTGCCCAGCCCCTCTTCCCCGCCTTCCCTTCTCCCCTCTTCCTGCTCCTCCCTGTCCCTCTTTTTGTCTCCCCTCCACCTCAGGATTTTTTGTTTGTTTGTTTGGTATCAGGAATTGAAGTCAGTCCCCAGTGTGGTGACTGGAAGTAGTGGGACCTGTAAGAGAGGGGGAGATTAAGAAGCAACTGGGTCTCTGAGGATGCTGTGCAGACGGATTGATACAGTCTCATAGGGTCCCACTTAGTTCTCCAAGGAGTACAGTATTACTAAACGGCAAGCCTGGCCTCTCCCTTTGTGGCATCCTGTCTCATGTGTGATTTCTTTTACATCTGCCACTGCAGTGCCATCCACCATGAAGCCCGTGCTGAGCTGATACTGATATTTTAATAGTCTTTTTTGGAGCTTCTGTAGCAGACATAAGACACACAGCCTCCTCTGGATTTTTTTTTTTAATGACAGAGAAAAACCAAATCTTTCTTGTTTAATCAGTGTTTTTCTTTTTATTTATAGACAAACACATTTCCTAACTGAAACACACACATTGTCTCCGTCTCTGTCTGTCTCTGTCTCTGTCTCTGTCTCTGTATCTCTCTCACCAAGAGGTACCACTAAAGAATGAGATAAGAACACAACTACCAGATATTTAAAGCAAAAAGAAAGAGCAATGGCGGGCATTGATCCCTACTGCACTAAGAGAAATTCCAACTCAGAGACTGCAATTAAAATAACGGAGAGGAAAATATCCCAAACTAAATGACCAGTTTTGTTTCCTAGAGAGGTGTTTTGTTGTGACCCAGAGGACTAATTTGAGAGCTACAAATTAAGCAAAGCTTCAGGCGAGTCTTTTAGAAGAATCATTCTTAAAGAAACGTAGCCTCTGGGCCAAACAGAGGAATAAAAATGGTGCACAGAGAGACCCAGAGTTCAAGAAGCTCTCTCTGGTTTGAGGAATGCAAGAGCTTCAGGGAACAAGTGCAAGTCACCAGAGCACTATTCTCATGATTACTAATGGATCTTAATAACTAAGCGGCAACATTAGGTCTCTGGTTGGCTGAAATCATCAGAAATTGCTCACTACAGTTATACTAATAACTAAATATAATCTGACACTAAATTACAATTCCAGATATTTCCCCACAGCCTCTTATTGCAAAGGGAAACCAAGCCAGAACATCAATAAATAGAATAATCCAATTAAGTGTCTTTCCATTTGGGAACCATTTAGAATTGAGAGTTTAACAAAATGGTGAGATCGAGACAGAACAATCCAGTATTTACTGATCTAAAAAATCAGAACTCTTACTATAAGACAATTATTTACGGTTATTTGAAAATGTGTCAATCAGTCTGAATGACTTTGATGTACTGATTTTAATCATGATAAATTCTTTCTAGACAAAAGGTACTTGTATTTTAAAATTAAATGTAAGTACATTTTTATGTTCAAAGTGTCTTTATAAACACATTCCCAATCACTTTTTATGAAATATAATGATCATCTATTAGCCAGAAATTACAAATACAGAAAAACAGACTGATAAAAACCATCTACATTCCTTCTAGATACATGTGAGTGGAGAAATGACAGCTAAATTGCCTGGTTATAGTCTATGTTGGGGTTGTTGTTAACACACTTAGCAGGATTTTGTCAGAGACGGGTGTGTCCTCTACAATGGGAAGGGATGATATTTGCCTGCAGAGGCAGAAACACAAGGGAAGAATTTTTTTCCCCCAAGATGTGTTGGAGATGTATCATAGAAACAGCGGCTATGCTCGAGCTTTCTATCAGCAGAAATTAGAGAGATACTCAAATAACATGTAATGGAGTTCCTTGGAGAATGTGTTCCTAAAAGTTTCTATAGACAGCTGATGAAACCTGGTGTAAATCCCTCAGGTCAAATTTCTACAGGAATGGAGGGGTGTATCTTAGACTGAAATCAAGGTACAAACTCTCCAGGAAATTAGGCCCAGAGTTAGAGGTTCCTGTGTTGTGTTCGTTGCAGGGATTCCTCTGGTGATTCCTGTGCACATACTATTAAAGTGTGTGCTATATAGATGCCTCCCTGGTGCTGGCCCCTAGTAAGACTATTGCAACAAAGCTGAAAAGATACTTACTACTGGTAGAAGACAGGTGGCTGTAGTCGGACCTGAAACACAAAACCTCAGTATTAGCAACATTGCATAACATTTTTCTTTATCCAAATGATTTATTCAAGCTAGAAGTTTAACAGTCGGTGGTGAGTAGCATTTAACTGGTAAAATAAATGTCACCAATTAAAATTTTGTGCTATAGTGAAAACAAAATTTATGCCTGAATTTTAAAGCAAAACTTTTAAAGGCATTTTAGTAGGGGTCTTTTACATGGTCTCTGTGAGTTCACAGGATGAAATACAGGAGACTTCTAAGTCTGCTGGCAAATTTTCAAGTGCTTGTTTATTTTTCTGGAAGAAAGGTCCAAAGTTTTTAACAGATCCATGACTCCCAAAAGGTAAAACCACCGCAAATGACCATGCTTCAAATGTTCACACAAGTCACAAGTGAATGTCTCTTTGCTGAGTTAGCACAGCATTGTCCGAGGGCACAGAGAGAACCTGGGCCACCAGGACATGCATATGTTAGGTGTGGATGGCCAGCAGGGAGCCCGGAGGATAGTCCTATTTTAAAAGGTCTCAGTTTCATTGAAAAGAAATTGGCTGAATGTCAGAGCACAGGGTGTGGGCTGTTTATGGGATTTTAGGCTGGAAAAACCCATTAGGGTTTTAGGCTGAACCAGTGGAGGCACCAAGCTACGAGAATGGGCCTCTGGCCAAAGATCTGCCTTGCTAATCTCTGATGAGTTTCTGCCCTGCTTGCAGGGCTGCTAAACTTCTTTCTCTGGCAACACATTTGGTGTAAAAGCTATTTTCTTCCCTACCGGTGGTGTCTCAAAGTAATTTTCAGTAGGAAATTAATCACTTGGGCATGTAAAGATTTATTTTGCTTGCTAGTAAGGGGGTGTAGTTAATGCAAATAAACTGCTTAATTATATTTGATTTTATAGATATATACTCCTTTTATTTTCTTAGTCTCAAGTTGCCTTTATTTATTTATTTATTTATTTTTTGTACCAGAAATTGAACTCAGGACCGTGCACTTGCCAGGCAGGTGCTTGTGCCACCGAGCTAAATCCCTAGCCCTTCATGCTGCCTTTCTTAATTCATCCCGTTTTCATTCCACTGAGCTTATCACATTAAAAAATATATACCAAACTTTTTTTAAAAATCGTAAGAAGCATAGTACACTTGTTAAAATAATGTACATGGCTCAGACCAAATGATTTAGTGGTAGAGGAACCAAATGGAAAAAAAAAAAAAAACCCAGCATGTGGTTTTCTTTTTCAAATGAAATATTTTAGTAGCCAAAGACTCATGGAATTTTAAAACTGGAAAAAATAACAACTAACATTTGCATATCCCTTTTACTTTATAAACTGCATTTGCATATATTTAAATCAATTTTTATTTTACTAGTTGGACAATTAAAGTTACACTATTTGTAAGGAGTCCAGGAGGAGAGGAATCATAAGGATTTGGATTCTTCAGGGTAGGTAGCAAGGACTGAGTTTGAAACTAGGATGCCTCGATCAGGACACGGTGACACACACTTAAGGGAAGCGAAAGCAACGACGAGAACCATTTTAAAACTCAGGATTTGAAGTCCCAGTACTGGTACATTAAATGTTTTCTGTTACCAAGAAGGCCATAAATAAGCTTTAGGACAATACTTAGAAACGTCACTATATAAAAATGCAGTGAATGCTCAGCAAGTATGCCTGATAGTAGATGCAACAGCAAAATAATTCCATTACAAAATGATCATCTTAAAATGCTCAGACTTTTAAAAGACTGCATGACTATTCAAATACAATTTATAATAAAAATGTGTAATATTACTATTTCTCTTATATTAAAAAATGTGTAAGCCTTTTCAGTTAGAATTTTCCAACTACTCCTGAAGCAGATGGCATTCACATATGTAGGCATTTTAAAGATCTGCATGCAGATGGATATGTATGTAGAATTAAATTTACATTGGAAACACGGTTCAGGAATCTTAAAGTACAGTGATAGTATTTTAGGACAGGTGCTAGCATAACAAATGGCTCTCCATGAATTTCCCCAAATCTTTTGGAATAAAAGCCACTGCCTGGGTCAGGTCTGTTAACCGGTCAGCCTTCAGTCGTCCCTCTCCTTTGCTCCAATTCCTTCTCCAGACAGCAGCCACTTTTTGCAAAGCACAAATCTGATCATGTCTCTCCCTGGATGAGATTCAAGCTTGCCACTTGAAACACAAACCCCTTTCTCCATGATGGACACTCTCTGCCCAGCTCTGTAGTTCAATTTCCATCCCTGTTCACTGTGGAAACAGAAGTCAAACAGAAAGAAGTCACCTGAAAACTCATGTCGCTTTCCTGACTCTGGTCCTAACTTTATGTAATTTGTGCACAGTTTCCATAATGAGGGAGATTCAGTTTTGAACTGTTCTTTTCACTTCGCATCAACATGTTACTACATAGCTCCCTAATATCATTTTAGGTAGAATTTACTCAACCATTTCCCTTTTGTTAACTTATGATTGTTCCTGACTGTTCACTTTTACAAAGTACAAGGCAATGATATTTACAAATATAGCTTTGCATTTATTTTCTTGTTCTTAGAAAAATCACCATGAGTGGGAATGCATAATGAATTTAGGTATGAACATTTTTTATAGCTCTTAAAGATACATTCCAAATAACCCCAACAGATTATTTCCTGGAAATATTGCTAGTGAAAGAAAAACTGTAAAACTTGAGA
Organism: Dolichotis patagonum; assembly: GCA_004027295.1. NCBI lineage: Eukaryota > Metazoa > Chordata > Mammalia > Rodentia > Caviidae > Dolichotis > Dolichotis patagonum. Next base: position 23,261 of record PVJX010005723.1, on the reverse strand, counting down.
AAATTTTGTGCATGAATAAATTAAAATAATCTCGGAAAACAACCAGATGTATGGCCACGGTCACAGCAGGGGTTTTTGCACCCTGATTTCCTTTGAGAAAGAAGGAATAGCAGTTGGGTACCTAGCCTTGAGATTCCTGTTTACTGGTCTCACATTTTAAGAATTTACCCGGCTCACTCTGTATATGACAGTCAAGCCTGAAGCAGGAAAGGTGAATCCATAAATTTTAGGATGTGAAACTTTTGAACATATAATATACAGGAGAACAATAATACAAGAATTGTATATCCTCGTACATTGGACACATCTAAAAACATGTTTCCAAATACTGTATTTATTTAGCATCTGTGTTAATAATAAAAAACTTTTAGAGCTGTTCCTTGACTGTATTTTAATTGTACATATAGGGGTTATCTATAAAGGCATTCTGTACTTAAAATAGCTTAGCACTGTTTGTTGCCTACTTGTCAATTTATACATACATTAATTTTATAAAATGAATACCTTCTAAAACTATCTTTTCCAGAAAAAAACCATAGCATAAGAATTTGATCTTGGCATTTCTGAAGTGGTCTTGACATTTCTGCAAAACATCGGCTTGGTGTATCAAAGACTTCATGTTAACTTCCAGTGCACTGAATTAATAAATGCCATGGTGACATAGAGTTAACTACACTTGAGCACAAAGTTAATAGAGCATTATAGACAGTCTTTATCTTCTATGCAAGATATTCTAATTTTTAAAACCTGTTTCATTTTTAAATTTATTGCACATATTCTCTCTCATCCACTTGTTTAAACCCTCAACCCATACATTTTTTAAATCACTGAAACAACAATGAGGTATCAGCTGGAGATGGCCCAAAGATATAGGGTACAGTATAACCCTGGCCTGGGTCAGAAACTCAGTGACAGCTGACACAGAAGTGGAAATTCATTAATTCCAGGCTGAAGAATTTAATGAGAATAATCCATCAGGTATGATCACATGTGAAAGAGTGACTTAGAGACCAATTCATTAATGACACTGTCATTAAAAAACATTGGTTTTTATTCAGATTTACAAGGCCCCACCTGTCTTTCTATTAAGAGGTTCTGTTTTTGAAGCTAGTTTAGCACTATCAGCAGCTGACTTGCCAATTTTTTTCTAATGGAAAGCACACAGAAGCACAAGGCCTGCATTCAAGAGGACTGGGGACATGGGAGCTTCAAAATAACACCAATTGTCAAGAAGAATACTTGTTTGCTGTTAGTCTTGGCATGTATTAGGTAGGTCAGACAGCAAAGGCAGCACTTCAACCAAACAAAAATGAACAGAAAATGAAAATTACTTAATAGAGATCAAAAGCCTTCTTGTAAGTCAAAGTCACTACATGGGAAACACACTGGAGACCCAGGATTCTATTGAGGCCACTAATGAGCCATAAGCCCTCTAGGTCCCCATTTCCCCACCTGTAAAATAATAATATGCTGATGCACGCCCTATAGCCTATGGGATGACCTGAATAATGATTAAATTGCTTAAGGTATTTAAAAGCTTCTGAACATCTACTATAAGTGTAAAGAGCATATAATGTCTGGGGGGGTCATCACTATTTTTTATTATATAAAATTTATCATTTGGAGTGTTCTTTATAACAATAATTATAATGGTATGATGAGAAACAGCAACAGACTGAGGTCAACTTATGCCAGGTACTGTTCTATGGCTTTGAATGCACACCCCCCCTTTAATCCTCACAACAACCCTAAGATGGTGGTATTGCCATCGGTCCCACAGTACAGAGAGGAAAACTGAGGACAAAGAATGATTAACCAGCTCACAGTTCCACAGTTCCTAAGTGGAAGGCAGGCTGGTGCTTATGACTAAACTTTCAAAGTAATCAGCATAGCCTGCTCACTTCCAGCGGGACCCACGTCTGATGGATAATAGAACGAACAGTATAAGTATTCCTCTAAAATCCCTTGATCCTCTGCTTTGTTCATACCCATCTATCAACAATCCCACCTCTGCCAATTTGTGATGATCCCAACCATGCCCAGCTCTCTCTGCCTGCCCCTAAGTCCCTAGGTTGTTGAGTAGTGCTGCAGGAACATGAATGACAATTTGACTCCTGCCTCTGTAAATGCACAATCATTGCTCTCCACTGGCTCTCACCAACACACCCAAACATCTCCAATCTCCATTCTCCTGGGCCAGGGCTGCAATCACACCTATTAATAACCCCATCTCCCTTCCTTCTCTCTTGTTGTAAGACAGCCATGTCCTCTTCCTCAAAGCCCGTCTATCCACATGTGGTGTGAAGTCCATCTGCCTCCACCTCTTCAGAAAGTTGACTTCATCTTTATCCTTCCCTTTTCCTCAGCCCTTTCTCTCAGCAGTGACTGTCTTGTTAGTCCACCTGTTAAGGAACTCCTTCCCTCCCTCGTGCTCCCTTCTGGTTTCTGCCTCTCTGTGCCCTTCTCTGTTCCACACAAATGGCTCTTGCTGTCACCTCTGCCTCATCTTCTATGCCCTTCTGAGTCACTCTAATTTGTCTTTTGCCTCCACCACTCACTGTCAACATATTCACTTCACTGTCTCCATATTCCTTGTCTTAGTTTCTCAGTAGCACAGCTGATTTCTTTTTCCAAATCTCAAACTTTCCTTGACTTCAGGATATCACATTCTCCCTCATATCACATCCTCCCATTCCACGTAGACTCTTTCTCAGGCTCCTTTATCAGCTCAGCCTCTTTTACCTGACATTTAAATGTTGTGGTTTCTCAAGGCTGGTTTTAAAGACTACCAGCTACTCTGAGTTGCTGAAGGAGTCAACGAGCCAATGGAACACAAGGAGGCTTAGGATAGTAGGTGACACACAGTAAATGCTAAATTACCTTTAGTTGATTTAATCTGTCTCAGGCTTCAAAAGCCATGTTTAGGTAGACAGCTCCTGAAGGTGATGTCATCATGCAGACCGCCACACTGAGCCCCAAAGCTGCAGCCCACAGCTGAATCATCATCCTTACTGAGATGTCTCTCAAGACCTCAAGATACATACTGCAAATGAACCACCTCCCACTCTGCCCACACTTGGTTTAGATGGGGTCACGGGCTACTTGAGAACTGGATAAAAGTTCTTTTCTGATAAAAATTCATAAAGTACATTATTTTGCATACAAGTTGGCATAATTTATGGACCCCAAATTAAGGATCATTACCTTAATGTCACTTAGGCTTGTTTTTGAGAGAAGCATAAAGTTTCTCCTAGTGGACAGGCATGAAGGCAGAAAGGAAAGAGCTGGCAGAGAGGGCAGCTTGACAGAGGCAAGGTAGCAGGAAAACCCACTGGATGTAGCCAGGTGCAAGGTGAAAAGAAGGACATGGGTCGAAAAAGAACCAGCAGGGAAAAGGAGGCACTTTGTAATTCTAGGACTTACAGCCATGCCAAACTTTCGCACTTGATGGGTGACAGAGCCATAAAGGTTTGGAAAGGAGAGATACGATCCAATTTATGTTTTAAAAATAATAATTATAACAAACATTTATCAAGTGCTTTCTATTTGCCTTATACTCAGTGCCCACAGATTGCCATCTAAAAGCTAGAAATGGGAAATGGGGCAACACACGCTCCAGAAAAGTTCAGAAACTATGGAGAGCTTTTTTGATAAGTAAAATTCAAGAACCATATGAAGGACAAATACAAGATGAAAGTGCATGTCCTAAAACTATTTTATTTAAATGCATGCCATTTTACCTCTGTTTAAGTTTAAGGATGCTAGCTAGCGACAGAGTAAGAATTCTTTAAACAATTCGGCACTGTTACACATTTGAGTGACAGAGGCAGAGAACAGAAGCTTTGGAGTCAGCATGCTCAGTGTGCTCCTCCCAGGAGCCTTGGCAGCTGTCATGCTGATTCTTGGTTTCTGAGGGGATGTCCCTCTGGGTCAGGCCAAGAAAGAGTCCTTGAAAAAAAGTCTATCATATGTGAGTTCTGAAAACTTAAAATGAATGGACTAGTGAACACCTTATTAACTCAGCTATAAAGGGGCTGGGTAATTTTGCTTGTTTCTTTTATCTATGATGGAGCTAACCAGAGGCAGAGGGAGGAAAAAAAAGCTAACAGTCTTCTACCAAAGTTGGTAAATGCTGGAGATGTAGTTTGGTGTTGGAGTCCTTGCCTAGCATGCACAAGCACTTCCCAGAGCAAATAAATAAAGGCTATAAATGCCACATGTGCAAAGTGTGGGAACAGGCAAGAAAGTTCAGTATTTGGAATCAGGTTACCCCATCATAAGCCCAAATTCCAAAGTTGGGTAACAGGGAAATTCCATTTCAGGGTAAATGTAAAGACTCAGATTTGGGCGAGGGGTTGGGGAGGAGGTTGCCAGGAAGGGCAGGGTTGGAGGCAGGAAGGGCCTTAAGTGGGGTGTTTGTGGGGGTCAGGTCAGAACCCTGCCTACATTCTGGGCCTGGACTCTTCCTGTCGGCACAGGTCGCCAAATTGAGATTAGCTTGAACCTCCCTCTTCCAGGAATGAGTCTTTCTGTAGCACGACCAGCTCCTGCCCTATGGCAGGGTCACTCCGGATAGGAAAAGACACCCTTTTCCTCCCGGGGCAGCACCCTCATCCTGGATGTGGTGCTGACTCGGCACAGGAAAATCCTTTAGAGATAGGTTTTGGGCGAAAGCATCTATCTACGAGAACGTTCATTTCCAAAAAGACACAAGGTCTTTTGTTCCACTCAGAAAAACTGTTGTTGGAGAGGGCTAATTAGTCTCCAAAGATCTGAGCTACATTGTCTGAGTCCGCTGAAGCAAACAGGACATTTTTTAAACAGGCGGGGACTGATCGCAGAGCCCTCTCCATCGGCAGGGCAGGGCGCCCAAGGCACAGGTTCCAGCAGGAACAGGTGCGCCGAGGGGCAGAAGTTCTGCGGCTCTGGAGAAGTCGAGCAGGCGGTCTCAGTGGCACAGAATAAAGCCCCATAATGCAGCATAAAGCGAGCAGAGCCACGCTTGAAAGTTCTAAGTGACTTTCGGTGCCAGGCGTCCCACCCGTCTTCCCGCTCTCCAGACTCCAGGGCAGGCCTCCAGGGCGGTCGGGAGCGACCCGAGCGAGGTCCCGCGGAGGTGGAAACGAGCGCATCCTCAGTTCCCCGCAGGGAAGCGAAGGGGCCTGCCCCGGCCTGGCGCTCACGTGATGGCCGCGGGCAGGAGGGACCCGGTGGGACTGCTCCGAACCTCCACCTGGCTCCCAGCGTGGCCCGCGCTGCACCGGGAGCCCCAGACTCGCGGCTGTGCCCCGGGGCTGGCCCGGAGCAAGCGGGCCCCGTCTCGCCCTTTCCCTGCGCTCAAGGCAGAGGGGATCCCCGTGCCCGGGCTGCGCCGCAGGGGTCCGGAGGGTCCTCAGCAGCTGTGCAGGCGCCGCGCAAGCTGGAGAGCGCCCCCCGCCCGACGTCCGGCCCGGCCCGGCCCGGCCCCGCTCGGCTCACCCTCCGGTTTCGGCGCCCGAGTCCACGCAGTCCTCCTCCTCGCCGCCGCCCGCCTTGGGGTCCATGGCGCGCGTCCTGGCCGCGCTCCCCCCAGGCGCCCAGCCCAGCGCAGCCCTGCGCGGCTCGAGCTGGCCGGGCCGCCTCGGAACGTCTCGCAGCCCGGGCTCGGCGAACGCTCGGGCGCAGGCAGCGGCCTCTCGCCGCGCCCTCTCCAGCCGCGCCCGCCCCGCCCCTTGCCGCCCGCCGGTAGGAGCGTGTGCGCGCGGGTGTGCGCGACGATCTCCGTGTGCGTGCGCCGAGTGTCCTAAAGGATAACAATGTGTGCTTGAGGATGTGTGCGTGTGAAGGAGGGTGTGCGCGTGTGCACGAGTGTATGTGCGCTCTTACACTTCGCTTGCTTGCGTGCGACAGTGGTGAGATGTATCTATGTGTGAATATGTGTTTGTGGTGTGATGTGGGTGTGGTGTGTATTTACAGTAACACTTGTCTGTGTATGCGCTGAGCGCTTGTGCCAGTCTGTGTTTTGTGGCCTTGTGCAGTGTGTGTGTGTGTGTGTGTGTGTGTGTGTGTGTGTTTCTGCACGCGCCCAGAAGCAGGAAAACCAACCTCGCGCCTGGGCGCCCCCACCAGAGCGAATCTGGAGTCCCAGGGAGTGCCCCAGGCTTTCAAAGCTCTGCTGTTGGAGAAATAACAGGGAAAAGAAGGGAGGATGTTTCCTTTTTGAGATCAGTTTGAACACCTGGGGGTTATGCTTATGGTTTCCTCAGAATTGCCAATGCTGAATCCATTATCACTTTTCTCAGTGCCGGACTGAGTGGCTTCTCACCACCCAGCTTTCTAGCTCACAGTAGTGTTATGCATTGTTTTGTTTTATATGCCCTTTAAAAATAAGGCAAAGAGGATTGGGTGCATGGACATTCCAGGGGAGAATGATGTAAAGCACCCCCTTGTACCTCCATGAGTTAATGGTCAGTGGCAGAGGTGGGTATTTTCTCTTAGTGTGAGGTAGAGGCATGTTGGGTAGGTGAGAGGGAGGAGGTCTGAACAAACTGGATTTATTTCTGGCCGCCCTGTCCTGGCCATTATGAGGCAGTCATTTCTACTCTTACCTTCCAAGGCAAGATATTTTAAACTGCCTGAGTCTGAATTGCCTCATCTGTAAGATAGGCCTACTGCTGACTACCTGTGTCACTGTTGAGAACTGCCTGACATTATGTCTGTGAACTGCTTACCGTGGTCCTGAAACACACCAAACACTAGTCCTGGACAATTGTCATCACAGGTAGAGTATGGAGCTGGTTGTGTTCCCTCTCTCAGCCCACAAAGCATTGGTCACTCTGGGGGACGAATGAGACAGTGAAGAGTTGAAAGATATCGTTTCTTTTCTCTCCCCTTTCCTGTTCTTCCTATTTACCTACCTAAATGTCACCGTTCTGATTTTCATTTCCAATACATTACACAAAAGAAAAATTCAATCAACAAAAGCAGAAGAGAAAAACAATCTGGTCATCTGGAAAAAACACAGGCCAATGTGTCAACTCCAGATCTAAATAGGCCTTACTCATCCTGAAACTTCTTGCACCCAAAGCGGAAGTGGACTTTATACACTCTACTGATGTTCATTAGCTGGCAGAAGGAGCAGCTCTTCAAGGGAGACTTTCCCTCAGGCACTAAAAGAAAATTCTCAGCTGGGCCAGGAACATTGTGGGTGTCACATTGCGTGGTATCATCAGTAGTCATTGTCAAGTTATTAGTTCATTCAGTAACTATTTTCCAAAAGAGAGGGTGAATTTAGGTCACACAAATGAGGTAAAATAGCTACAGATAAGATCTTTGCCCTGGTGGAGCTTATAATCTGTGAAGGGATGCTAATTAAACAAGTCTGTGTGTGTGTGTGTGTGTGTGTGTGTGTGTGTGTGTGTGTGTGTGTTGGGGGGGAGAGAGGATTCACCATGAAGGAAAAGAATAGTGTATCCTAAAAAAGAAAAAGAAACAGAATTTAAATTGGAGTGTGTCAGGGAAAGCTCTCTCTGAAAGGGCTTTTTAAATCCTCTTCTGCCTCTTCTCCCTGGAACACTTTCTCCCACATTTTCTGTGAGACTCTTTCTACATTTCCTTCATGATTCTGATCAAATGAACCTGCATCAGGGAGACCCTCCCAACCATCCTACATTACTGTTTCCTGCTGTGCTCATTTTGTACCCCACCAGCACTTGGCAGGTGATAGATTTATACTCTTTACTGATTACCTGCTTGTCCCTCCACTAGATTAGGGGTTTGGCGTGCCCTGTGGGCTGCTGGGTCCAGCACTGGGAGCAGTCCTCAGGATAGTCTATGCATGTGGAGGAAATGGAGGTCAGCTCCAGGAGGGGATGGAGTGAGATGTGTGCTGCAGGTGGAGAGACCAGTGAGAGAGGACAACATCGGGCACTGAGCATTCAGATGGGACTGGAGTGAAGGACAACTGGGTGACTTCAGCTGCACAATGTGGTAAAGGCGATTGTGGGACATTGGACATAAATGTGACACCTTCAGGAGGCCACCAATAGAGCCCTATGGCTTATTTGGACTGTGGAAGGACCAATGGGGTGCTCATAAATCCAGATTAGAGGGAGTAATCAAAGTACCAACTAGGAGAGTGTAGTGGGCATCCTATGTCTCATTACCTCCATAGCCTTCTGCTGTGTAGGGAACAGTTAGAGATGCACCTCATTTGGTCCTTCATAAAACTCTGTGAAATAGGTTTATTTTTCAGTTTACAGTTAAGAAACCTAAACCACTGAGTTTAAGCACCTAGCCCAGGTCATCCACGCCGAGAATGGGGGAGCCAGGACATCTACACATGTGGATGGAGACTGTGCCGTCCCATGCAGGTTGTGATTTAGGGAGATGGCACTGAGTAAAAGGCTAGGAAGAAGGGCTTTGAGAAATGGGATGATTTCAGCCTCTTGCCATATCCAGCAAAAGTTAGACTGAACCAAACTTCTGGGCGTATCTTACAATGATGGATTGGGGTCGATTCCCCCATCCACAGGGGACACAGTGTTCTCATTCAATATTGCCACAGCCATCAGTGGCATCCTGGTGATATGTTCCTTCGCTAGAAAAGCAGCTCGAGTACTGTCACTGTGGTTGGATCGTAATGGGCTCCTGCTGTAGATGCAGGTCCCAGTACTCCCTCCTTTACGAGAAGTGTGGGGGTGACTAGCACATGTCAGTCAGTACAGGGCATTTAGCCCACAACCCTGTATGTCTCCCATACTCTGCTTTCAAGTTACTTAGCCTCACTCACGCTAGTCAAGGGGGTGCGGTACCCTCTTCCGTTGTCCCTGTAAGATGGGGATAAGGGTGCCACTTATCTGCCTTGGGTGCTCAGATCTTCCCATCTGAGTCTGAGGACAGCACAGAGAAACACTGCAGGGTGGCAGGAAGTGTGGCAGGCAGCAAACGTGAACCCTGGCCTTCCACAAGCCCAGGTGACAAGCCTCACAACAAACCAGCCCAGTCACCATCCTGATCTTATTCACTGGCCTCCAAAACTGGGACCCAGTAAATGTCCATTGTTGAAGCCACTCCAGCTCTAGTGTTTTTCTATGACAGCCCTAGCACAGTGCAGGTAGCAGTGGGGGTGTGGCATGCTGGGTTCTCAAGGGTGAGTCTGAGAAGCAGACAGGGCCAATGCTGGCCAATCATAGGCCCTTAGTATCACAGTAATAGGTGAATTGGCCACAATTCTCAGAAGGTACATCTGTCCTGCAGGTGCCCAGGGGTCAGTGCCCTGGTCTAGTATTCTTTCACATTCTTAAATTTCCACAGTACTTTTCCAGAGCTCTCATTTCACACCCATGAGCCTGCCAGTTGGGGGATCAGGGTGGGTGTGTAGGCAGGTGTCTGGCTTAGACTCCAGATATCGTCTCTGAACCCCCATAAACTACAGGCCAAGAGACCCTGTAAATGGCAGGCTGGGACAGCTCTAAGGCAGGACCACTGTCTCTGCTTTCCCTCATCAGAGCAGTGTCATTTATATTCTAATGGGATTATTTCCCAGCTCCACAGTTTATCTCTCATTTCATGTATCCCTTTGCCATCTGGTCCCCTTATGCTTGCATGGAGGGCTAGTGGCTTTGTCTAAGTAGATTTGTCAATAGTTTATAATTTTTCTTGTCATGATCATAATATTTATTTTTTAGACAAACTGTTCTGGAGCCTTGGAAGAAAGTGATTTTTTTCCATGTTTCTTTAGCCTAAAATTTTTATTTTAAGTAAAATAATTAATTAACATTAACGAACAAAACTTTCCAAACCAACATATTTTCTGGTTCTATCTGTGCTGGTCACCTCAATACATATTTTATTTATAAGACCGTATTACATCAAACTGGCCTCTTTGTAAAGCAAATAGTACACTTTTGTGAGATGGAAGTGAGCTAACCTTCCTTCCAACTTGAAACCCAAACACAAGCAAATCCTATGTCTGGAGATTTTTATTCCTATCCACTTTCAGGCTTTTGATTTAAAGTTCTTACATTAAAGCTTCTTATGCCTTGCTGGTTGCAACTCTGGCCCCCTCCCATTTACTCGGAGCCTTCTTGATTACTAATCTATCTCTCATCAGCAAGGTGAGTGCTTGCTCCTTTTTATCCATCAGATTATTTTGAGCTCTTTCCTCCATAAAGGGCTTTGACATTCCAGCCTGAATCTACTGACCAAGGGCACTGTGTGCCTGTTAGGTGCATGCTGCAGCTTCCAGTGCCATCTAAGGGAACCTTGGCTTGGTGGAAAAGCAGCCAGGCCCCTGGGCCCATGGGACATGATGAATACCTTGTCTTGACCTCCCAAAGCTCCACTAGGCAAGGAGCCAGCTCTGGCTGTTCAGTGTCTGGCACCAGCCTGAGACACTGAGTTTTCAATCAATAGACGGGTAGCTGGACATTTCTACAACACCAACCCATGCAATAAGATCCATGGAGTCAGAAATGAGCAGGAAAATGCAACGTGACTATGATATTTGGAACTTTTGGAGAAAAGGTAATAAAAACTCAGCAATACCTTACATTGATAGGCTTCCTTGTTTCTAAAGAGCTTCCATGTGCTATACGATTCAGAACAACTACATTATAAGGGCAGTGGAAGCCTCACCAGGTTTTGTTGAGAATTAAAGAGATCACGTATATGAAATGCCCAGCACAGTGCCTGACCCCCGGAGGACCTTGGCATCTGGCTCAGGCTTTTTCTGTCTCTGTTCTTGTCTTCGTTTTCCACCTGTTCTCACTATGAAATTTGAAACCACAACCTGCAGATTTATGATCATCACTTCCAGTCCTTCCTCCTGTCATTTCTGTCTCTCCACCTGTGCCTTAATCTTGCAAAGACCTCTGCTCCTCAGAGTGAGCTGCACCCAGAAGTCTGTGAATACACTTGCTGCTTCCAGGACTATTGCCCCACAGTACCGCTCTAAGTACTTCGCTGGCTGCCAGCTACAGGTGACTGATTCCTCAGCTCAGTGTTTATCCTGCGCTTCCTCCTTCTGTACACTGCTGTCTCCTGAGATGGATCCTGTCCTCCTGGCCCATTAAGTACTCCATGCCAGGGCTGGGGTTAGGCCCTGGGAACACAGATTAAGAAGGACATCGATCTTGTCTCCAGGAGCTGCTACCTGTATTGAAGAGTTTCAAAGCAGACAATTTCACACTGAAGGCAATGTGAAAATCTTTCATAAGCCTTAAGCAGGTGGTGGGATCTTTGTTATCTCTGAAACCCCTACATCTTTAATTGTAACTTTTACCATATTACCTGTTGATTTATTCAGCTTGCTTGGTGGCTTTTTTTTTTCTTCAGACTGGGGATTAAACCCAGAGCTTCCCTATTGAGCTAAATCCTCAGCCCTTTCTTGATTTTTCTATTTTGAGATACTCTTAGTTGCTCAGGCTGACTTTGAATTTGGGATCCTCCTGCTTCAGCTTCCCAAGGTCCTGGGATTACAGGCATGCACTACCATGCCTGGCTCTTAATGAATTTTTGCCGCTGTGGTCTGGGGATCCAAAGCCTTTTTCTGAGTTATGTTTATACAAATATGGATGGTGCATAGACAGAACAGTCTCAGGCTCAGGTGTCATTCCACCGCGGGGACCAGTAGGTAGCACCTTAACTTCAGTGGCTGTCCTCCAGGTATTGATGAGAACTGACAGCTTCTTTAGGGTTCTGGTGATGGGGATGCTGGCTTTTGTAATTGTGTGATTGTTGTTTTTAATATAATCTGAGAACTTAGCCTTGTCAACCTATGCAGTGACTGCCTTCAGAATCAAATCCGTCTCGAGCTCCTGCACCTGTCAGCCGTCTCAGAAACTTTACCTTATTGTTTGCTTCTCCTTTCTGCATATCTTCAACTTTTCACAGAGTCTCTACCATCACTATTTTAAAAATTCAACATTTTTATGTTGAAAAAGAAAAATGGTTTTTCACTAGAGTTAAACTGTGGACATTTGCTTTTATCAGCTGCTGCTCCACACAGCAAATGTTGTAAGGGCATTGCTTACATTGGTGGTCTCCATTTCCTTTCTGTTACAGGGAGGTTGCGAGTTCCGTAGACACCAAGACCCCTCCCTCCTTGGAATTGTGTTCTCCCGTGGTTCCAGCACACAAAGCCCTTCGGCTTTCATGTACCCCTTGAGTGGCATCTGCTGTGTCTCCCTAGTTGCCTCCTCTGCACCATGCAATGGACAGATCTTCGTGGTTCGTTCTTAGCCTGTCTCTCCTGCCTTGCATGCTCTCCCCAGCCTGATTTCAACAGGAGCACAAATGATGCCTCATGAGATGCTCTAGCTCCAGGGTGTCCTCTGTGCCTCAGACTTGTCCACCTGCCATCTTTTGGGTCCTCTTCCCTGGCATATATCACAGGCTTTTCTGGTTAAAGGCAGACAAAATCGAAGCTCACAATCTGTGCTTGCAACTGTCCTGCGATGAAATGTTCCTTATCTCAGTGAATGGTCTTCCTATCTATCCTAGCACGGCAGCCAGACACCTAACGGCCAGATCGCTTACCTTTGGAAATGCCTTCCTTATCCACTTGCCAGCTCTTCACCAAGTCTGGTCATTACTGTTGCTAGATATGTCCTAAAACTTTTCTCTTTTCTTCAATTACACAGTCCTTTCTTCCTTCTTCTCCAGGCCTGTTGACTGCATTAGTCTTTCCTGTGTCAGGTACTCCTTCTCCTACTGCCAACCACCATATCGTAGGCAGGGGCTCCTTGTGGAAGACAAACCTGGCTATGCCATCCCCTCGTTGTTGCTCTTAGAGTGGGTACCAGCATTGTACCCAACCAGCAGCCATGTGCCATCACAGTCCCCTGCCCCGCCGTTTTCCACTCATTTTCTGTTTTCCAGCTATGATGGCATAGTCCCTCACAGGACGAGTCTTCTCTCTCTGGGCAAAGGGCTTCTGCATGTGCCTGCTAATTTACCTGAGATAGTCTTCCTAGCCCATATTCTCCTGGTACTTCTGCTTGGCCACTGGATTGCTTTTCAGTCATTAATTTCCTCCAAGACTAGACCAAATCCTCCTAGTTTAAGTATCCAGAGGACTTCAACGAAGTCATCACGTTATATTTGTGTGATTCATTATTCTCACTTTCTACCTCTAAATTCTAAGCTCCATAACGGCATACTATTGATTTGATTTGATTTGATTTGATTTGATTTTATAGAGAATAAAACAAAACAAAATAGAACAGAACAAAGCAGATCAGAGCAGAAGAATGCAAGCAACACAGAACGTCAAAACAAGACAATAGGAAATCAGCAGTAGCTACTGTCTTTTTTTTCCCTTCAAAATAGTTGTCCATACTTTCACACACAATAAGTTCAAACAAAACAAAACAGAATAAATCCAATCAAAACAAAAGAATGAACACATTATGGGTCTTAAAAAACAGACAATAGGAAATCAACAATGGCTACCATAATGTCTCTTATTCTCTTCAAAATAGCTGTCCACACCCTCACACATACTGAAATCAAATAATAGAAAACAGACTAAAACCAATCAAAACAAAGCATAAAAAAGCATTATAGGACTTCAAAACAAGATGATAGGAAATCAGCAGTGGCTACCAAAATGTGTCCTTTTCTTCAAAATAGCTTTTCATATCATCATACATAAGAAAATCGATTCTTGTAAACTCTTTAAGAGAAATTCTAGGCATATATAAGCCTATATGTGCACATCTGTCCTTTCCACATTAGAGAGAGAAACAAAACAAAACAAAAACATAAAAGGAAAACAAGAAACAAAAGAGGCAAATAAATAACAATAACAAAAAAAACCCCAAAATAATATAGGCTTTTAAAACAACAAATTTTGTTCTTTGCATAGTTATCTCAGAGTTATCTCAGTTATTCCGATTACCAGATATAGGCATGCAAAATTGATCTTATCCTATCAATATTAACTGATTTGTCCCAAGAACTTACAGAATTAGTAGTACAATCATCTTAGCTATCTTACATGTATATATACAGATTTGTATCTTTTTTCTTTTCCCTTCATTCTTTCTCCTTTTCCCTATCTGGGTTATTTTTCCCCTTTAAGCAGTTTCTTGCCCTTTCACAGTATTTATTGAAGATTTTGTATCTTATTTACTCTTTCAGTTTCTTATAATAGGGAGACAATATGGTATTTACACATGTGAATTTGATTTATTTCACTTATGAGTATGGTCTCAAGTTTCATCTATTTACCTAGAAAAGCCTCAATGTGATCCTTCTTTATAGCTGAGTAGTATTGCATTGTATAAATACCACATCTTTTTTATTCATTCCTCAGTCAATGGGCATTTGGGTTGTTTCTAAGATTGAGCTATTACAAATTGTGCTGCTATAAACATGGATGCACATACTATTTTGTTTACCACAAAGCATAGGCTATCTAACAGTCTCTCTCACGTGGTAGGACTTGCCACAATAAGCACTCCTATGCCTAGCACTTAACACCCAGACTAGTGTACAGTAGGTGCTCTGCAAATGTTGCTGAAAGGCTAACAGATCACATGGACTCTGAACATGCTGATGCCTCTTCTAGTACTTGAAGAAAACCAGAAGAATCCCCAAAGATGCTCACTCTTAAAAACAAAGACTCACAATTTTATTAAGGAGTTCATCAGAGGCAAGGCAAAATACAAAGAAGAGAAGACTTTTCCCTATCTGGGTTCAAACTTTCGTTTCCTCCTACTGGGACATTTACTGGAAGAGTCATGAGGGATGGCTGTACAGAGTAACAGTGGTTAATTCCCACAACCCTTCAAGAACTGACCCAAGTGGACACTGTGACCTCTGTACTCTTCCAGGCATGAGAAATCTAATCTGGAAAACATTGTGAACTGATTTCGATACTTTCACTTGTTCATAATATTTTCCAGAATATTATCCAAAGTGTTATATCTGACTCATCTCTAGGTAAATTAGATCCCTTTCTCCCAGTTTATCTGAGACTTAAAATCTCCATGTATGATGGTCACTCCAGGGCATTAGAAGGATAGAGGTTGATAAACACATGAAGTTGTTTGTTGGAAACTAGAGTCTCCTCTTCAAGAGAAGATAGGAGCTGTCTTTTAAATATAGTGATCATTTACATCCTTGGGGCTAGGTTAAGTGATCTCCTACTGAAGCTATCAGAGTAATTCTATGAGTTCCCAGGTCTCCTGCATTATGATTGCATGATCCTATTAATGTTTGACAGGAGGGCAAGTCTACCAGTGCGATACTGTACAACCTTTGGCTTTTCTTCTGGGACTGAAATTGAACAGAAAATGAAATATAGTGATGGAAATCTGGCGGTGTGCTTTGGAATAGTAACTAACTGTAGGGTTTTGTCACCTTGGAAACAGGCAAAGCCCAATATAGGGCTCTTGAAGGGCTTATGCTACTGAGTCAAAATTTATCTTGATTTGGCTTCGTGGTGGGAGGGAATACATGTGATATTTTATCTGTGAGTCTCACAACCCAAACGGTGTTCTAAGCAATTTAAAAAACCAACAGTGAGTGCATAAACCAAAAGGACAAGATGAAACTGCTGGCTTTAAGTTACAAAGGTGGGAATGTGGGTCAGGGGGCTGTGGAAAGTTTATGTTGTTTTGTACATGATGCTAAATATCAAGCTGATTCATGAGACTAGTGACTGCCAGAATCTGCCTTCTTGGTTTATATGATGCCAAACTTGGAGATATTTGAAAATATTCAGGTGTCTGACACTGGAATGACACATTCCTGGAGGAACAGTTACATGCTTTTTATCCCAAATTCTCTATTTTGATGTCGCATAAATAATTTTTGCAGTTTCTTTATTAAATGTAACTGGAATTTACAGTGCATGTCCAGAGCTTTCTAAACAAACACATTCCAATTCTATCACAGAATTTTTCCCAAGAGAAAGATGGTGGAAACTTCAACTTGATTCCAGAGCAGCAGCACCCACCCTCAGCCACTGCCTCCTCCCTAAAGGACTCTTTTTCCCTAGCGTCTATGACGTTGCCCTGCTGGGTGTCCTCTTACTTGTCTGGGTACTACTTCCTAGGTTCCTTTGCTGGTTCCTACAGATCTGTCTGACATATAGTATTAGAGTCTCCCCACCTTTATCATTCTTCATTCATTTTCTTGGTGATTCCACTATGCATTCTCATGAATACAAGAGTCATTAAAATATTGATTATATCTATATTTATATATTTGATCCATTTTTTTCAGCTGAGCTTTACTTCTAAGTCTAACTCTTCACACAACATTTTCACTTGAGCATCTCAGAAATGTACCAAGTTTAGTATCCCCTAAAACAATAATTATGATCTTCCTACCCAAACCTGCTTTTTTTTGCCCTCAGGGTTCTGATTAAATAACTGCACTATCTACCAAAACCCAAGGAAGCATCTTTAATAACTTTATCTCTTCCACCTTTCATACTTAGTTATCACACTTCATAAGTGTTTTTTGAGTTGTCACCTTTTCTCCATCTCCAGTGCTGCTACAGTATCATCCAATGTCCATCCAATGTCATTGCTGACCTACGTGACTTAAAATAACCTTTCAACAGGCCTCTCTGCATCCATTTATCCCTTCTAACAACTTATTCTCTGTACCTGATACAGACTTCTTATGGAACTCCAAGCTGGATCTGTTTTACTACCCTACTTAAGCTTTCTGTGGCCTCCCAATATCTTAGCAGGAAGAATGGACTGGTAGGGCAAGATAGGATTATGACTTAAAAGGCTGAGCTTGGGATACTCGTGGGACATTCCAGCAGAGTCCAGGGGTAGTTGCAGATAGTATTTCCAGCAGGAGATTATCCTAGTTTGGGCTGCTGTGACAAAAGTCTATAAGCTGAATGACCTATAAAAAATAGAAACTTACTTCTTGCCATTCTAGAGGCTGAAAGTCCTAGATCATGGTGAGAATATGGTGCTTAGGTTTCGGTGAAGATCCTTTTCTAGACTGTAGCCAACTCATTGTGTCCTCACATGGCAGGGAGAGAGAAGGAGAGAAGGGAGGAGGAGGAGACAGCAGACTAATCTTACCTATGATCTACCCTTATGATCTAGTTTTCACCCAAAGGTCCCATCCTGAAATACCATGACAGACTCAGATTTCAGTATGAATTTTTTTGGGGGAAACAAATATTTAGTTCATAACTAATTCAACTATGGTAGTCTGTGCAGTAATCATAAAATTAAGATGCTGCATAGGATGTCCTGCAGTCAGAGTCTCAACATGCAATTGCATCTGAGCATGGACACAGCACTAAAGAGGTTTTAGAGAAATGAGAATCCTAACTTGCTAAAGACCCCAGAATTAATCAATCTTTTAGAGGCTAATTTTATATACTCTTAGCTTATAAAAGATTGATATGCAATCAACATGCCAATTAATTAATTTATAGTAAAAAATGCAGCTATCAAATTCTCACCACCTTCTCTGCCTAAAAACAAATTATTGTAAGAAAAATTATAATCAGAAAGCTTCCTGGTGGGCATAGATTTCAATTCAAGGAAATGAGATGAATGAATCTGATTGAGTTGTTGGTTCAGAATATTTATGTATGTTTTAAGATTGTGTTTTAAAATTTAGTGCTCTTAAGTGAACTTGAAGAGTTGGGATAAAAACAAGGAAGCATCAAAAGGAAAGAACAGTGGGGTGACAGAAAGGCTAAAAGAAAGAAAGGAGAAGATTTTATATATGTATATATATGATAGATGATTATACTACTAATCTCTGTTAGTTCATCAAAAATAATGGTTTGTGCTTTCATTGTTTGCTCATTTTTTCATCTCTATATTTTATAATCTGAGTAACCACTTTGAGGATAACAATATGCAATATATTAGCCATTGTTAATCTCCTATCATGTTGTTTTGAAATTCTGTATCATAGTTTTTGTTCTTTTGTTATTTACAAAAACAATGAAGCATGAAGAAGTTTCTATTGCTACATGAGAACTGTTTTTCTACAAATTTTCCACTTGTAAAACCAAAACAAAGCAGCAAACAACAACAATAAAAAAAAATACAAGGCTATAGAAATGTTTGGCACTAAGACAAAAATATTCTGCCTGAAACATATCATGGTCCAAAAGGTAACTTTGTACTCTTAACAGGAACCAACTAAAAGAATGTTTTAATTTGTTAAACATTTTGCCTTGGGGAAGATAGAGCAGTTTAGTACATAGTCATTTGATTCCTCTCTTCTGCTTAGGTCTTAGAAAAAAAAAAATACCCAAAGAGAGATAAGCACCATGCTTCTGATATCATTGCCTTGGGGGAAAAGAATTAGTGAGAAGAGAATTGTGCGCTGCTGAGCAGAAATTGGGAGAAACACAATGAAAGTTCTAAGCTCAGGACTGATGAGATTTGTACTATTTCGCCTGCCTATTAGGATGATACTGAGAGTTTAACTGTGAGACAGATGCTGTTCTGCATCCTTGAAACGTATTAACTTATTACATTCTCAAACCTTTATGAGTTAGATGCTTTATTTGTTCCCAGTTTGAGGTACAGTGAGGCAGATGGCTGCTAAAGCACAGATATAACCAATAAAGTGGTTGAGCTGGAGTTTGAATTTAGGTGATTATTTCCTGAGCTCAGTCTCCAGGCCGACCACTTCCTTTTACTTTCTTTGAGGGGACAGTGTTTCTCAAGCTGTTGTGCGTGGTCCCAGAGGAGACAATAACAATGTCTGGGTAAGCCATAACTTCCCTTTGAGAAGGCACACCCATGGGATATCCTAACATGGGGCACGGAAGGGGATGGGTCTGTGGTAGTGACTGGGATGATGGTGTTTAAAAATGTTTTTCTTTCTTACCCACATACCCAAAATTGGATTCTTTTGTTAAGTACTCTGGCTCCGGATTGCTTACTTTAGGCAAACTGTAGGAGGATATGAGCTCTTGGGTCAGTCCACATGGATCCGTTTCTTCTGGTCTCAGGGAGGCGCAAAGGAGTGGCACTGGACATGTGGACAACATTGCATGTGAGAATTTCTCTAGGCTGACTGGTGACTGCATTCTTCTATTCAAGTCTTTCTTCAGAAAGAGCAAGCACAGAGTCTGACTTTCTTGACTAAAATCCTACTATAATCGTGCCTTTCTGGGATGAAGCTATTCCCAAACTAGCCTTCCCAGGTTTGGATGAGTAAGTAAGATTTGCATTCACACACGATTTCTTTATTTTCCTTCTCTAGATGGTTAGTATTATCCACTGTACTGTTGGTTTTCTGTTTAATACTAATCAGGTAACATTATTTATAAGTTGTAATAGCAATGGCCATGGGGTACTGGTGAAAATAGCTCGCTTACATGAGTTAACACCAGGAGAATGTTAGAAGCATCTCAGTGAGAGTCAGTGCCAGGGAGAGGAAAGAGTCAAAACAGACCTTGGGAACATGGCCATTTAAGGCAATAGTACCAGCAGGAGGGCTCTAGGAAAGAGGTTAGTGGGAAACCATGTCATTTCAGCCAATATGAGAGAAGATTTTGTGAAGCGGGCTGGTCAACAACGATGTCAAATATTATGCAGAGGTCAAGTAGTGTGAGTCCTCTGAAGAAGCCTGACTGGGCAAGTGAGACAAGGCAACATCACAGCAGCTGCAGAGACTGAGGCACACAGTCAGAGATACGCAGAATCAGGTGGTAGAGAGGCTTATGGCTTCTGGTCCACACTAGGCGGTGTGCGATTGAGAGGCCTTGGACAATTGTCCTGAATATGACCTGAATGGTTAGTAAACAAATTTCATTCTCAGAGGGATTACTCTAATGTTTTTTGGGCCAGTCATTTCAGTTTTCTTGGGCTACTAACTCTAGCTTGCTCCAGTTCCCTTAAAACAGTAATCCTCCTATGCTTGTGATAGTAGAATTGCCATCTAGAGATGAAAGAAATGATGGAGTAGACCAAGTTTATTGTGTTGACGTCTTGTGCCAAGTTCAGGAATGAACTGTGTATATGAAGTGTAAAGTTTAAAAGAATTGTTTGGTTAAGTACATTCTACCTCAGGGCCTTTGCAAATGCTACTGTTCTGCCTAGAAATCTCTTCCACCTGTCCTGCTTTACTAAATCTTCATCGTCTCTCAATAAAGCTTTCTATTATCTGCTTTGTAAGGGCTGGGGATTTAGTTCATTGGCTCAGGCACTTGCCTGGTAAGCATGAGGTCATGAGTTTGATCCCTGGTATAAAAAAACAAAAACAAAACAATAAAGCCTTTGTAAGATTCATCTTTCCTCTGCCTCATGGATAATTTTTCTCATAGTGCTTGCCTAACTTGACAAAACCGTTTATTTGCCCTCATGGTGTACCAGGTGTTGTTCTATGTGTTGGAGGTACAGGCATAAACAATTTTTTTTTTTTTTAGCAAAATGTCTCTGTGAGCTGTGTGGGAGTGAGTGTGAATCATCAAGAGTGTGATAAGGTAGAAAAGATGACAATAAGGACTTCTTCTCAGGAGAACAAAAGGGGGAGAGGAGAATATTATCCAAAAAGATTTCGGGCATCTTAATACAAATTAAGTTCTTATGCTGTGTTACGTTGTTATTTGGTCAGTGATGTGATTTTTAAGCTTAAAATATATTGTAAAAAGTTTCAATAGTATAAATCTTAAACAATGAAAAATGAAGCCATATTCTATTCCAAATTCTTGTTCCACTTACCTAAGCCCCACCAAAAGTTTATTCTGCGTATTTCCAGATATTTTCTGAGCAGATATATATCTGAGTATATTTTTTTTTACCCATGTGCGACATTATACACAGATTAAGCTTTGCCTGGATCATTTCACTTAAAGTATTTTAGAGAAATTCTTGTATAACTACATATGGGGGTGCTTCCTTTTATATTTTATTGAATGTCATCAAATCACAACAGTGTCACCTTATGGGGTACAAATTATATTGTAAGATATGTAATACATTGTGAAATGATTAAATCAAGTTAATTGACATATCTTTCACCTCAGATATTTGCATTTCTATGGCGAGAACATTTTTTAATTACTCTGCCTCTGTAGAGGATCACCTGGGTGACTCTCCTTGAATAAAGAGCAGTTACCTCCACTTTGCCTAAACCTGGCTCTATATCCTTGTACTGGTATGTGAAAAACTGGCTAAGCAATTTCCTCTTCCCTCCAACTGGCTCTAAGCAATGTAAACAGGGCTAGCAGAAGTACTGATGCGTAATCTTTGAAGCTAGGCACTGTCACTGTCTCCCTAAATGGTTGAGCCTGGCGAGATGCAGAGCCAGTTCTCCAGGGCTGTTGACTGGGTTTGAGCCTTGAGATAAGAGGCTATGACTTCCTAGGTAAACGCTACCTCAGTTGTGCTACGCAGTTTGGTCTTTCTGCACATCCTTCTCTCTGCATATTGCAGAGGTTCTTCTGGCCTCCTAGCTGGCCCAGCTCACAGTACTCACATAATTCCCAACATTCTCCCAGTCACTCATCCTTGAGCCTCCCCCTTCTTCACAAATTAATAAAACCCAGCTTAGGCCCTGGACTGAGGCCTTTTGTTCTGATGAGCCTTCATCCTGGCCAGACTTAGGACCCCTTAGCTGCCCATAACTACAAATATGTCTTAGTGTTTTTATTCTCGCTGTGGATTGCACTGGAAGGGGTAGATTAGAATTAACTTGCTAGAGTTCCAATAAGGCTTCCATGGGATTAAGAATATAAGTTTCCCAGACAATGATGAGGAGAGGAAAAGGGACTTCTATATGCTTCCTTTAAAACAAGCTTTCTTTTTAATAGTTCATTGTATTAGTTGCCACATTTAAAATAAGTAATCTATGTAATACCCAATCAATACTTTAATGAACATCTCTGTAGTATCTCTTTGCTAATATGTCCACATGTAAATACATTTTATGATAAATTGTTAGAAGTAGAATTGCTGACATGGATTTTTAGCATCTCTTTCTCTAAGTCTGGTTTAAATAAATACAAACTTGATTTTACTTCTAGTATTCCCACTGCATTAGACTAACATAGGGCTTTATACTCCACCCTTGTGGTCTAATTTCCTATCCTAATAATGAAGATATTTAATAGCTATGCAGACAATTCACTGGAGATGTAATTTATTAAAGCAGCAGCAGAAGTACCACTTGCACACTAGGAGATTGACTTAATAATTCAAGGGCACAAGTCTGTGAGAGACTCAATTCATGAGCCTGATTCATACTTTGGTGCACGTCTCAGTCCCATGTGTGGCCCTCAGCCACCCAGAGAGGAGTTCAGGTGCCTGTTGCATCTTACTATGGGAAATTGTAGCAGGAGTCAACCTACTGCCGTGTTTTTGGTGGTTCAGTTGTGGCCAGCTGGAGAAGTTTCTACAGACACACCTTAAATGAAGAGAGGAAAATCTCCTTCCTGGGGAATCATGGGGGCATGCAGTCCCTCCCAGAAAATCCCTTCCTGTGACCTTGTTTCAGGGCCTCTGCAGGGACGGGACAGCCCATATGTGTAGAAGCCCTTGCAGAGAATACTAGCGCAGGGGGAGCATAATCGCACATCTCAGGCTCATGAAGAGCTCTTAGAACATTCCTTAAAACATCCTGGGAGGAAAAACTACTAAACAAGTTAAGTCTCTATCCCATTTTTTTAGTTTTTTAATAAGGCAAAAATATTATCAAGAAATGAAACCAGGTATTTCCAGTTGGTAAACTGGTTCTTGGGGCACATGGCTGGGGGTGGGGTAAACCTTGCTTTATAGTGTTTAACAGTTTCTTTAGTGTCAGCTCTGCCTCATGCCATGGACAGTTGGAAGATGTACACAGTCGGTTTTGAGTAGCCACTGTGACCTGTGTACATTAGTAAACTTAGGTCTTGCTTGTAAATTTTTAATTGTGTCAACACTGCTAGCTGTACAGTTGATACTGGGAGGCTAGAAATCTTTTGTAACCAACAATAAAGAATATTGGTGTTTTTGTTACTGTTGCTTCTAATAAAACCCCCCACATAATACTCCCTCAAAACTATTTTGTTGTGCTTTTGGATTTTATGGATCTGGAATTTGGATGGAAGCGATCTGAGAACAGCTTGCCTCTGTTACATGAGAAGGATCCCAGTCAGGATAACTCCCAGTCTGGGCTTCACTTGATAGTGGGAGAGAGTGAATTCATCAGGAAGAGTTCCTTACAATGGTTTCATGTTCACACTGTCTTACCTGGCCACAGCTATGAGTAACTGCTCAAGCTTTCTTCTAGGATGTAGCTAGTTTCCTACAATAACCAGCCCCAGAGAACCAGCTAGAAGTGGTATT